>JAMKCH010001019.1:0-123278 GCA_023653785.1 Ophioderma brevispina | reverse complement strand
ACATTTTCGTTATGTTCATGCAGCTCCATAGGCCCTTGAAACACGTAGGTTCTACGAAAGAACCTGGTCTGGTTTAGAAGCATGGATCAAAAAAGAGATTCTGTAGTCGCGTTTAAATAGGGTGTTCTTTTTTGAGAGTAAGTTTTCTGCCTTTTTAAGTGTATCTACGATCGGGACCGGGCCCGAACACCCGGTTCTTGTTCTTGTCGGGAGAAACCCAACCCCATAAAATAATGATAACAGTGCGCCTGAGATGGTAAGTGTGTCTGTTATTGCTCGTAATGCGTTGCATAGCCGCCCTACCCCCACGCCGATACGCATTGGGCAATTTCTTCATTAAAAGATTATTTGTGGGTGTTTTGGTTGCCTTAATGGGCCTAAATAGGGTTATATCATTAATTTTAAAGAGGACTAAAACTTTTGTATATTTCCATAACACGTCGAATAAACAACTAGACTTGGCGGACATTGAGTGAAATTGTAAATATAGTCATTTGAGGTGTATTTTTTTGCACATCAGATGTTCTTAGATCAAGCAAACTTAACGCAATTAACGTCAAATATTTTCAAAATATCCCTGTTTTTCATGAATGTACTTTTTAAAATAGCAGAATATTTTGGTACCAGAAACTCTCAGATATTTGCGTGTAAAGACGATTTTATCCATCATCTCTTTATAATTCGTCACCAATAGGCTGCACCAAGAAAACCCGCTAGGCGGTTGCTTACAGGACGAATTCGGCAGATTTCAGAAACTGTAAACGTTTTTTAAGCAATTGAAAAAGAAACTTACAAGAGCAATTGCATTCAAAATTGGCAGTTTACTGAAAACAATATAGAAAATTACATGAATACTTAGTTTTTAAAACTCTTGTAACTTTGGGTGGTTAAGGGGGCGCACCACTATTCATCCACGTTTTATGTAATAACGCAAGTCGGCTAAAAAAGTGCAAGGCTTAGACAAGCTTCTACTGGTCATTCTTCATACCGGGAGCTACAAAGCGCATGGAGATCAACATGGGACGATAAATTAATGTCAACATTGAATAACATGAGAAACCAAATCAGGTTTCATCGCAAACCCGAGATACGGCCGCGGATGTGCCCGGGTGGTCTATTCCTAGATCGAGTGATGCGGGGGGGTAAATTCAGCTTATGCGTTTTTAATGTGAAAATTAACGTGAAGTAGATGGTCAACACCATATTCACGCAAATTTCTAAAATCTTCAGAAAAAGCGTTTATTTTGATACCAACACGATGTCCCAAGTATTGCAGGGAGTTGTGTAGTGTAACCGGAACCCGTACAAAAATGCGTGTATTCCTATGGGAGAGTCATTAGTGGTGCGCTCCTTATAAGAGAACGCTTATGATCGGACGTGCTTGGTGGTAAATACTACTAAATAACTGTCAAATATTTGATTTTTGAGGAGGTTATGATTGGTATTTCGGTAAAAAACTGTGCGTGAGGCTCATGTGAAACTTCAAGATTTAAATTTGGATTTGAGCAAGCAGAGGTTTAGTGCAAATTTTCAAAATGTACATCAATGCTTGTATAAGACCTAAACTATCAGTCCGACAGTAGGCCTAGGCTGGCTAGCTCTTGAGGATAGTAATGTATGAGTTTACAGATCGCTCCTGTTGTGATTTAAGATAACCCGTTTCTAATGTTTTTCCTGTTATTGTGTTGTTACTAGGTACCCATTAAATAAATAAGTTTTGATAAAAAACTCGGTAAAAAATTCCCAACATCCAACGCAAAGTTGATTTCGGTGGTGTGGTGGTGGGGGGGGTGCACCACAGCAGTGCAGAAAACCATAGGTCCTATATGCACTTACGTGTTAAAATAATATGATGCGGTATCAGTCTCTCAATAACTTATTATGACACACAATTAAAATTAGAGGTGCCACTCAAAAATTTTCATAAATAGAGCCCTTCTAAAAAAATGTTCTAATAGAACTAAACGAAAACATTTTCTTAGTTCATGCAGCTCCATAGGCCCTTTGAAACATGTAGGTTCTTCGTATAAGCGAGGATCAAAACAGAGATTCGTATCGCGTTTAATTTAAAGAAGGGTTCTTTTTGAGAGAAGTTCTGCCTTTTTTAAGTCCGTATCTACGGACGGGACCGGGCGAACACCCGGAGGTGTTGTTTTTTTGGGGGCTCCTTGTCTTGTCGGGGAAAGGAAACCAACCCCATTAAAAATAAGAAACAGTTGCGCCTGCGACTGGTTAAGTGGTCTGTTATTGCGCGTAATGCCGCATTGCATAGGTCACCACGCAGATTACGCATTGGCAAAACTTTCTTCATTAAAAGATTAATTTGTAGGGTGTTTTGGTTGCCTAATGGCCTAAAATATAGGCTTATATCATTAATTTTAAGAGACTAAAACTTTTGGAATTCCATAACAGTAGAATTAACAACTCATACTTGGAGGAAATGAGTGAAATCTGTAAATTAGTCATTTGAGTGTATTTTTTTGCACATCGATGTTCTATTCACGCAAAACTTACGCCAATCTAAACGTCAAATTATTTCAAAATATCCCTGTTTTAAGGAATATACTTTTTAAAATAGCAGGCATATTTGACGTACCAGTAAACTCTTCAGATATTTCGCGTGTTGTAAAGACGATTTTATTATCAGCTCTTATAAATTCGTCACAAATAGAAGGCACCAAGAAAACCCGATGGCGGTGCTTACACCAGGGACGAATTCCGGCCAGATTTCAGAAACTGATAAGATTTTTAAGCAATTGTAATAAGCAAAACTTAAAAGAGCAAGCCATTCAATTTGACCAGTTTACTTAAACAATATTAGAATTACATGAATACTTAGTTTTTAAACTTTGTCACTGGGGTGTTGTTCTAAGGGGGCGCACCACTACTTCCCCACGTTTTATGTAATCTAACGCAGTCGGCATCAAAAAAAGTGCAAGGGCCTAGACTAGACACGATTCTATGGTCATTTCTCATAACGGGCGCTACAAATCGCATGATATCCACATGGACGATAGAATGATGTCAACATTATACATGAGAACAAAATCAGGTTTTATCGCAAACCCAAGATACGGCCGGGGATGGTGCACGGGTGGGGTGGTCATCCTAGATATGAGTGAATGCTGGGTGGGTAAATTCAGCTGATATTGACGTTTTAATGTGAAGAATAACGTGAAAAGTAGATGGTCACCACCATATTCACGCAAAATTTCTAAAATATTCAGAAAAAGCGCTTTTGATTTTGATACCAACACGATGTCTCAAGTATTGCAGGGAGTGGTGTAGTGTAACCGGAACCCACACAAAAATGCGGGTATTCCTGGAGAGTCATTAGTGGTGCGTTCCCTTATTAGAGACGCTTATGATCGGACGTTGCTCGGTGGTACAATACTACTAAAGTACCTGCAAATATTTGATTTGAGGAGGTTATGATTGGTATTTCGGGTAAAAAACTGGTGCGTGAGTCTCATGTGAAACTTCAAGATTTTATTTTAAATTTGGATTTGGCAAGCAGAGGTTTAGTGCAAAAATTTTCAAAATGTACATCAATGCTGTATAAGGACCTAAAGCATCAGTACGACAGAGGCTAGGCTAGAGGCTCTAGGATCTTGAGGCTAGTAATGTATGAGTTACCGATCGCTCCTGTTTTGATTTAATATAACCCGTTTTTATTATGTTTTTCATGTTTATGTGTTCTACTGAGGTAACCCCATAATTAAAAATACATTAAGTTTTTGATAAAAACTCCGGTAACAAATTCCAAAAATTCCAACGACAAAGATGAATTGATGTCGGTGGGGGTGGTGGTGGTGGGGGGGGGGGGGTGCACCACAGCAGGCAGAAGACCATAGGGCATATGCACTTACGTGTTAAAAATAATATTGATGCGGTTCCCGTTTTGCTCCATAAAATTATTGCAGACAATTAAAATTAGAGGTGCCACTCAAAACTTTTTCCTAATAGAGCCCGTCTTAAAAAATGGATATTAACTAAAGTAGACCTAAACGAAAACATTTTCGTATGTTCATGCAGCTCCATAGGCCCTTGAAACACATAGGTTCTTTCGTAGCATGGATCAAAACAGGGATTCTGTAGTCGCATTTTAATAAGGGTGTCTTTTTGAGAGTAAGAGTTTCTGCCTTTTTTAAGTCCGTATATACGAACGGGCGGGCCCGAACACCGGTCCTGTTCGTGTCGGGCGAAACCAACCCCATTAAAAATAATGAAACAGTGGCCTTGCCGACTGTAAGCTGTGTCGTTATTGCGCGTATGCGTTGACATAGGTAACACACGCAGATAAGCATTGGGCAATTTCTTCATTAAAAGATTAATTTGTGGGTGTTTGGTTGCCTTAATGGGCCCTAAATCGGTCTCTATCATTAATTTTAAGAGACTCAAACTTTTGTATATTTCTTCTATAACAAGTCGAATTAACAAACTATACTTGAGGAACATTGAGATGAAATCTGTAAATAAGTTTCTTTGAGTGTATTTTTTTGCACATCGGTGTTCTTATATCAAGCAACTTACGACAAATCTTAAACGTCCAATTATTTTCAAAATATCCTGTTTTTCCATGAATGAACTTTTAAAATAGCGCGAATATTTTGGTACCAGTAAACTCTTCAGATATTAGAGTGTAAAGGACGATTTATCATCATATCTTTATAAAATTCGTCACAACAAGCTGCCACCAAGAAAAACCCGATAGGCGGTTTGGCTTACAGGACGAATTCCAGGCAGGATTTCAGAAAAACTGATAAACGATTGTTTTTAAGCACTTGGTAATAAGCAAAACTACAAGAGCAATTGCATTCAATTGACCAGTTTACTTAAAACCATATTAGAATTCATGAAATAAATTTTTTTAAAATCGTGTCACTTTGGGTGTTCTAAGAGAAGAGAGCTTATGATCGGACGTGTCGTGGGTGGGTACAAATCTACTAAATACCTGAAATATTTGATTTTGAGGAGGTTATGATTGGTATTTCGGGCCCGGGTTTAACAACAAAACTGTGCGTGAGTTCTCATGTTGAAACTTCAAGAGTTAAATTTGGATTTGAGCAAGCAGAGGTTTAGTGCAAAATTTTCAAAATGTACTCAATGGTGTAGAAGGAATAAGCTATCAGTCCGCCAGTAGGCATAGGCTGGCATAGACTTGAGGTAGTAATGTAGGTTTACCGATCGCTTTCCTTTTGTGATTAATATAACCGTTTTCTAATGTTTTCCGGTTATTGTGTTCGTTCTGATGTACCCCATTAAATTAACACATTAAGTTTGATTAAAAACTCCGGTAAAAAAATCCAAAAATTCAACGACCAAAGTTGATTTAGAGTGGTGGTGGTGTGGGGGGGGGTGCACCACAGCAGTAAAGAAGACCATAGGTCCTATATGGCACTTATGTGTTAAAATAATATTGATGCGTTCCAGTTCTGTCCCTAAATTATTATGCCACACAATTAAAAATTAGAGGTGCCACTCAAAACTGTTTCCTAAATAGAGCCCTTCTAGAAATGGTTCTAAGTAGAACTAAAACGAAACATTTTCGTTATGTTCATGCAGCTAAATAAGGCCCTTGAAACATGTAGGTTCTTTCGTAAGCATGGATCAAACAGAGATCTGTAGTCGCGTTTAACTAAGGGTTTGTCTTTTTTGAGAGTAAGTTTTTTGCCTTTTAAGTCCGTATCTAGAACGGGAACGGGCCCGAACACCCGGTCCTTGTTCTGTCGGGGAAACCAACCCCATAAAATAATGAAACAGTGCGCCTGCGACTGGTAAGTGTGTCTGTTATTGCGCGTTAATGCGTTGCATAGGTAACCACGCAGATACGCATGCGGAAAACTTTCTTCATTAAAAGATTAATTGTGGGTGTTTTGGTTTGCTTAATGGGCCTAAATAGGCTTATATCATTAATTTTAAGAGACTAAAACTTTGTATATTTCCATAACACGTAGAATTAACAACTCCTATTGGAGGAACAGGATGAAATCTCGTAAATATAGTTCATTTGAGTGTATTTTTTTGCCACATCGATTGTTCTTATATAGCAACGTCGCAATCTAAACGTACAAAATTATTTCAAAAATATCCCTGTTTTTCATGATGATACTTTTTAAAATAGCAGATATTTTGGTACCAGTAAACTTCAGCGGAATTAGCGTGTATAGACGATTTTATTCATCATTACTCTTATAAATTCATCACAACATAGCTTCACCAAGAAAACCCGGATAGGCGGTTGCTTACAGGACGAATTCCGGCAGATTTCAGAAACTGATTAACGATTTTTAAGCCTTGTAATAAGCAAACTACAAGAGCACTGACATTCAAATTGGCGAACCAGTTTACTTAAAACAATATTAGAAATTACGTGAATAACTAGTTTTTAAACTCTTGTCACTTTGGGTGTTTCTAGGGCGGCCCGCCACCACTAATTCATCCACGGTTTTATGTAAAACGCAAGTCGGCTCTAAAAAAGTGCTGCAAGGCTTAGACAAGATTCTACTGGTCATTTCTTCAAAACGGGAGCTACAAATCGCATGATACCCACATGGACGATAGAAATTGATGTCAACATTGCATAACATGAGAAACAAAAATCAGGTTCATCGCAAACCCAAGATACGGCCGCGGAGGTGCACGGTTGGGCATCCTAGATATGAGTGGCGGGGTGGTAAATTTCAGCTATTGCGTTTTTTAATGTGAAAAATAAATAACGTAAAAGAGATGGTCAACCCAATATCAGCCACAAATTTCTAAAATCTTCAGAAAACAAGCGGCTGTTTATTTTTGATACCAAACACGATGTCTCAAGAATTGCAGGGAGTTGTGTAGTGTAACCGGAAAACCCGTACAAAAATGCGTCGTTTGTTCCTATGGGAGGTCATTAGTGGTGCGCTCCCTTATAAGAGACGCTTATGATCGGACGTTGATCGGTGGTTAAATAATACAAATACCTGCAAATATTGATTTTGGGGGTTATGATTGGTCTTTCGGGTAAAAAAACTGTGCGTGAGTCTCATGTGAAACTTCAAGATTTAAATGTGGATTTGAGCAAGCAGAGGTTTGGTTGTAGTGCAAAATTTTCAAAATGTACATCAATGCTTGATAAGACCTAAGGCTATCACTGTACGACAGTAGGCCTAGGCTAGTCTAGGCTTGAGGACTAGTTAATGTATGAGGTTTACCGATCGCTCCTGTTGTGATTTTTAATATACCGTTTTCTAAGGTTTTCCTGGTTATGTGTCTTACTGATGTTGCACCCCATTAATACGTAAGTTTGATAAAAAAAACTACGGTAAAACAAATTCCATATAAATATACAACGAACAAAGTTGATTTCGGTGGTGTGTGGTGGGGGGGGGGGGGTGCCACCACGGAGTGCAGAAGACATAGGTCCTATATGCACTTACGTTTTATAATAATATTGATGGGTGGTTCCAGTTCTGCTCCATCATAACATTATTAGTGCACACAATTACATAATTAGATTGGTGGCCACTCAAAACTTTCCCTAAATAGAGCCCGTCTAAAAATGGTTCTAAGTAGAACGAAACGAAAACATTTTCGTTATGTTCATGCCAGTCCATAGGCCTTGAAATGAAACCATGTAGGTTCACGAAAGAACATTGGTCTGGTGTAGAAGCATGGATCAAAACAGAGATTCTGTAGTCGCGTTTAAATAAGGGTGTCTTTTTGAGAGTAAGTTTTCTGCCTTTTTAAGTCCGTATCTACGACCGGGACCGGGCCCGAACACCCAGTCCGTGTTTTCTTGTCGTGAAAACTACCAACCCCATTAAAATAATGATAACAGTGCGCCTGCGACTGGTAAGTGTGTCTGTTATTGCGCGTAATTCGTTGCTAGGTAACCACGCAGATTACGCATTGGGAAAACTTTCTTCATTAAAAGATTAATTTGTGGGTGTTTTGGTTTGCCTTAATGGGCCTAAATAGGCTTATTTCAATAAATTTTTAAGAGACTACAACTTTTGTATATTTCCTAAACGTCGAAATTATTAAAACCGATACTGGAGGAAAATGAGTGAAATCTGTAAATATATAGTTCATGTGTGTATTTTTTTTGCACATCGATGTTCTTATATCAAGCAAAATTAAAACACACCAAAACATAAAACAAATTATTTTCAAAATCTCCCTGGTTTTCATGAATGTACTTTTTAAAATAGCAGCTATTTTGTTTAACAGTTAAACTCTTCAGCTTTCGCGTGCTAAAGACGATTAATTCTCATCGCTTTATAAATTCGTCACAACATAGCTGCACAAGAAAAACCGATAGGCGTTGCTTACAGGACGAATGCCGGCAGATTTTCAGAAACTGATAAACGATTTTTAAGCACTTGTAATAAGCAAAATACAAGAGCAATTGCATTCAAATTTGACCAGTTTACTTAAAACAATTAGAAATTACATGAATAACTTAGTTTTTAAAACTCTTGTCACTTTGGGTGTTCTAAGGGGGGCACCACTAATTCATCCACTTTTATGTATCACGCAAGAGTCGGCTAAAAAAGTGCAAGGCTTAGACAAGATTCTACTGTCATTTCTTCTTCTGAACGGGTAGCTACAAATCGCATGATATCGCAATGGACATAGAAATTTCTGTCAACATTGCATAACATGAGAAACAAAATCAGGTTTCACATCGCAAACCCAAGATACGGCCGCGGATGTGCACGGGTGGTCATTCCTAGATATAGTGAGTGCTGGTTGGTAAATTCAGCTATTGGCGTTTTTAATGTGAAAACGTGAAAAGTATATGGTCAACACCATATTCACGCAAAATTTCTAAAATCTTCAGAAAAAGCGCTTTATTTTGATACCAACCACGATTTCTCAAGTATTGCAGGGAGTTGTGTAGTGTAACCGGAACCCGTACAAAAATGCGTGTATTCCTATGGGAGAGTCATTAGTGGTGCGCTCCCTTATAATAGAAACGCTTATGACGGACTTGCCGGTGGTAAAACTACTAATACCTGCAATAGTTGATTTTTGAGGGGGTTATGATTGGTATTTAGGGTAAAAAACTGTGCGTGAGTCTCAAATGAAACTTCAGATTTAAATTAAGATTTCGAGCAAGCAGAGGTTATAGTGTCAAAATTTTTCAAAATGTACATCAAAATTGCTTGTATAAGACCAAGCTAATCATACGACAGTAAGGCCTATGCTAGGCTGGTCTTGAGGCTATTAAATGTAATAGTTGAACCGATCGCTCCTGTTGTGATTAAATATAACCCGTTTCTAATGTTTTTTTTTTCCTGGTGTATTTGTGTTCCTTACTGATTACCCCCCCTCAAATACATAAGTGTTTGATAAAAAACTCCGGTAAAAATTCAACGACAAAGTTGATTTTCGGTGTGTTGGTGGTGGTGGGTGGTGTGGTGGTGGGGGGGGGGGTGGGCACCACAGCAGTGGCCACGAAGACCATAGGTCCTATATCACTTTCGTGTTAAAATAAATATTGAATGCGGTTCCTTTTTCTGCCCATAACTTTAATTATTTGCACACAATTAAATTAGATGTGCCAACTCCAAAACTTTTTTCCTAATTAATAGAGGCCGGCCTTCTAAAAATGGTCCTAAGTCGAATAAAAACGAAAACATTTTTCGTTTATGTTTCATGCCGCTCCAATAGCCCTTGAACCATGTAGGTTCTACGAAAGAACCCTGGTTCGGTTTAAAAATGGAATTCAAAACAGAGATTCTTGTATTCGCGTTAAATAAGGGTGGTCTTTTTGTTTTGCGAGTATTGGTCTGCCCCTTTTAAGTCGTATCTAACGAACGAGTAAAAAACCGGCCCGAAACACCGGTCCTGTTTTCTTGTCGGGGAACCAAACCCATGAAAATAAATTACCAGTGGCGCCTGCCGGGCTTGGCAAAGTGGTGGTCCCTGTTATTTTGCGCGTAATGCGTTGCATAGGTAACCCCGCAATACGCAATTGGGAACACTTTCTCATTAAAGATTAATTTGTGGGTGTTTTTGGTTGCCTTAATGGGCCCAAATAGGCTTATATCATTAATTTTTTTTTAAAGAGCCTAACAAACTATTTGTATATTTTTTTTCCATAACACGAACCCGTCGAAAAATTAACAACTACTACTTTGGAGGAACCTGAGTGAAAATCGTAAAATTATAGTTCATTTGAGTGGTATTTTTTTTTTTGCACACGTCGATGTTCCTTCTATCAGAAGCAACGTACGCAATCTAAACGTCAAATATTTTAAAATATCCCTTTTTTCATGAATGATAACCTTTTTAAATAGCAGCACTATGTGTAATCAGTAAAACTCTTCAGATATTACGTGTAAAGACGAAGTTTTTATTCAAATCATCTCTTTATAAGCAAAATCACAACATAGCTGCAACCAATAAAACACCGATAGGCCGTTTGCCCTTACAGGAACAGGACGATTTCCGGCAGATTTCAGAAAACTGATGACGATTTTTTACAGCACTTTGTCAATTAGCCAAATTACAAGAGCAATTGCAGAATTCAAATTATGGCCAGTTTTACTGTGTCTAAAAACAATATTAGGAAATTACATGAAATACCTTAGTTTTTTAAAACTCTTGTCACTTTGGGGTGTTCTAAGGGGGCGCACCACCACTAATTCATCCACGTTTTATGTAATAACGCAAGTCGCCTAAAAAATTGCAAGGCTTTAGTACACATTCCTACTGGTCAATTTTCTTCATAACTGGGAGGCTACAAACGCATAATATCCCACATGGACGATGAAATTGATGTCAACATTGATACCATGGAGAAACAAAATAGGTTTCATTCCAATCATCAAATCACAATCATCGCAAACCCAAGATCTGGCCGCGGATGTGCACGGGTGGTCATTCCTAGATATGGGTGATGCGGGGTGGTACATCGGCTCAATTTGCCGGGTTTTTAATGTGAAAATAACGTGAAAATTATATGGTCAACAACCCCATAAGTCCCGCAAAATTGTCCTAAAAAATCCGGAGAAAAAGCGGCTTTAATTTTGAATACAAAAACACGATGCCCTCCAAGTAATTGAAGGGTGTTGTGTAGTGTAACCGGATCCCGTACAAAAATGCGTGTCTTCCTATGGGAGAGTCATTAGGGGTGCGCTCCCTTAACGTTGTTTTATGAGACCGCTCTCACCAATCACAAAACGCGGAAATCTCCTACTGATGTGTTGAACCTCCGATTACATTTTTTTTCTTCATCGGTTTTCGTTGAACAGCATAACCGTTAGCTTATGGTAATTGCAATTCAAATCCTTTATGATTCAATTTCGCCATTTCGCATTTATTTTCGAAAATCATCCTTTTTTTCGCTCAATACGTAACCAAGAACGGTGCGAAACAATGTACGGGGTTGATTTTCAATTTTCGTGAATTGCTATTCAAATTGGCGATTATGCATTCAATACGTTACGTTAATATACCTACAATATACGTTACGTTTAATAGACCTATGACAAAATCAGTAAAAAATATCTATTTTGTAAACATTTCAAAACAAATTTTAGGAAATTTTCATAATCCTTCAGGACACACATATAATTAATAGGCCTATATTTTTTTTCCGGCAAATTTAATTCGTCATGTACAGTAATGTACTGAAAAAATAGTTAAAGTGGGTGAATCCGAATATAGAACCTCGCCCACCTTCAAATCCATCAAACTATGAGATTTTCCATATCAGATAAAGTAACATATGGTTTCTTAATTTGCCCATTAAAATGTTTTTTTCTTTTTGATGTTTTTGGAGCAAAACCGGTGCTCCAACATGTGGGCCCGAGTGAACACATTAATTATTTTATGGGCCAATTTTTAGTGCACAAATTTTTGTTAATTCCAACTACCAAACTGCTGGACCAATTTAAAACGTGTTTCAAACTTTTCGAACACACTAAACATTTGTCTTGATGGGCGGTTAATTGTCTTCGCATGATTATTTGTGAAATCGGCTATAAATTGAATGTTACATGTTTTTCAAATAAAACTCTTTGAAGCCCATAACTTCAAATCTGGTGAAGTTGCTATATGAGTTTCAAATTGCAAATGAAAATGTAACGTTTTCAAAATTCTCTGCTTTTAAACTCGCTTATCCACCGTAGTTTATCTCTCTTCACTTTTTTCATAATATTATAATTCACTGCCACTTTCTTTCTTATTTTTCTTTTTAGATGATCAGTGCTCTGCATTGATACTGATCATGTCTTTTTTTTAAAGGCCACCCGTGTTTTAATTATTGAGCTCGTCGTGCTACACTCATTATGAGAAATTATGTAAATTTTCAAATGAATACTTTTTATCTTTATCATGAATCCAATTCCTTTCGGAAAGGGGTCTACATTTTTGCTTTTTTTTTTTAAATAAGGCTACCATCATGTCAATTTTAATTCCATTACATCTATGCATCATTTAAATTTGTTCCCTGCCGAAATGCTGAGAAGGGAAATGATTTTTCCCCTGACTATATGATTAAACGCAAAATAATTCTAATTCAAAAGAACATTTTTTCGATTTTTGTTATCTCAATGGCGGAATAGAAAACATGAATTGAATCGCAACGCTAATCCAATGAAATCGAGTTGAGCTAAGTTTTACGCAATTGGCTGACCATTCTACTCGCGGTCCCGAATGTTCCTTTAACGACATCGAATGACGTTTGCTTTAATTGGAAATAACATACACATCCTCGTTTAATTTTCGCACGAAAACGAATGTCCCTTTATAAAAACGGAAACCAATGTAAATTGTGAAATTGGCCGGGAAAAAAACTATACTTTGGGGGGTTTCAAATTTTCATGCCGAAATTGCTGAGGTAGGAAATGATTTTCCCCCTGATTAAGTGATTAAAATAATAAACCGCACAATAAAATTGGCTATTCAAAGATTCAAAAGAAACGTTTTTTTCAATTTTTGTTTTTACTCAATGGCTGAAATAGAAAACTGAATTTGAATTCCACAGCTATCCAATTGAATCGATTGAGCTAGTTTACTCAATTGGCCCACCATTCTACTATTCTATATCTATCTACGCGGTCGAGTGCTCCTTTAACGAAATCAAATGACGTTTTTTGGGGCTTGAATTGAAAATAAATATACATCACGTCAATTTCGCACGAAAACGAATGTCCTTTTTTTAATAAAATGGAACACGTAAATCGCGAAATTGGGGGAACACCTATATGTAAAACACATAGTTTTCTAAGGTTTTAATATAAAATGATTTTTCCTGTGGAAAAAAAAAGTTAAATACAACAACACCAAAAGAAAACTGAATGGCTGAAAATCAAATTGGTTGTTATTTTGTAGTAATCCGATACCGGTGTATGAATAGTCAATCAAATTCATCACGAAATTGAAAAATATAACAAACTTATTTGAACGAGTACGTACGATTTGACCGGGAAACCGATATAAGAAATGAACAGTCGTGTCTTCCAGTTTTGACCCAGAGGGGTGTTTTTTTTGAACTCATCCCATATCCATTTGCAATGTCCAATTATTGTAACTGGTAAGAAAACATGTCAGTACTTAGGATAAAAGTTTTCAAGAAGTTTAAGAACACACCAGAAATTTCCCATGATTATGTCGAACTTCTACCTAAGTACTATACTAATGCTTTGTGTGCTAAAATATTTGTAAAAGTCCAGGGTCTTTTTTTATTGGTGTTAAGAATAGGATTTTTGTGGAATCACATGACCTCGTTGAGGTTGAAATTTCCCCAATCTGGTGCATTGTGGGATTGAACTCAAACAACATCTGTTTTGACCCACTGGCACAAGGGGTTGACATCTTCTATAAGTCTATAGTAATAGATTTTTCACAGTTCGTTTGGTTAATGCAGAGCATGGAGTTCACGAAGTGGTTCAACCCTTTGTAGCACTGGGGGAAGAAACGCCTCTATGGTGGTCTATCTGTCGGGAAAACCTCGAGCCGGTGTATAAGTACCATGTCCGGCGTACTCATAGTCCGGGAACAATAGTGAACAACAGGGCAATCGTTCAGTTGACTCTTTACTATGGCACGCTCCACGTATCAAATATGGCGAGTTTTCCCGCGCGCGCATGTCGAGTTTCACAGGCTGTGTACGCGTTTCCTCGCCATATGTCGTTTGTGCAGCGTTATATGTCGGGTTTACTGCGCTATCTGTCCATTTGGGCCCTCATACTCGAGTTTTGCTCTCTATATGGTGAGTTTGACATAACTCATGTCCAGTTTTTTCTTCCTCATGTCCAGAAAAAATCATTCCGAGTTTTCAAATCCTACATGATTTTTTTTTTCTCAACATGAGGAAACCTCGACATGATTTTTTTCTGGACATGAGGACAACTTGACATGATTTATGTCAAACTCACCATAGAGAGCAAAACTCGTGTATAGAGGGCAAACTGGACAGATAGCGCTGTAACTCGCGACTATAACCGCTGCACATCGGCATGAGCAAACTCGAGTTTGCTCAAGTTGAAAAACAATTCATGTCGAGTTTGCTCATGCTTGAGAAAAAATCATGTCGAGTTTTGCCCTCATGTTGAGAAACAAATCATGTCGAGTTTGCTCATGTTGAGAAAAAATCATGTCCAGTTTGCACATGTTGAAAAAAATCGTGTCCAGTTTTTTAAAACTCGGCCATGATTTATTCTGGACATGAGTTATGAAACTCTCGGCACATAGAGTTTCAACCTGGCTAAGGCAGCGCTATAACCTCGACATATAGCGGGGTGAAACTCGTATCAAGCGCATGAAGCTCGACATGCGAGGGAAACTCTCCATGATTGATACGTGGAGCGTTCATACTTTACGCAACATAGTTTCACGCTTTATTCCGTTAGCGTCTATGGGGGGGAGCCCCCCCCCCGGACTATTGCTCCCACCGGACTATATCTGTTTCACACCGGAATCTTTATTATACACCGGGGGTGGAGAGGAAGTAATTGAGATAAAGCTCCTTACTCAAAGCGAAAACACATTGGCCCAGTGGGGCTCCGAACTCACAACCTTTTGGCTGCGAGTCTGGCGCTTTATCCACTGGACCACATGTGCCCTCACCAGTCGGCGCTTTAATATCCACTGGACCACAGTGCCCTCTATAAACGGGACTTACATCATTTTATGCAATTTCCCCTGCAACCGTTACAAACGACCTCAAATTTACGTAAATGTGTAAACTTTCGGAATTGGACCACCTTGGTAACTTATGGTAGGTTATATACTTCCTATTACTGTCAACGAATCCTAGTTCGTCGATCATAGAGTGTGCAGTACTTTTCTGAAAGTCTTCCATTGCTTGTGTATGGCCTATGGCCAATTATATCCGGTGTCCGATATTACCTGCAGTCCTGTATTTATTTATACCTGCACTAATGCGGTTAAAAACAGGAAATTTCACCGAGGTCTTTCCTATTAACTTAACCAATACAATTCCAAGCAAAAGTGATTTATCTTGTGTTATTCACGGTCAAAGTCCGTGCCTCTTTGCTGTGTTAATACTGAACTTTCCTCCGACTTACCTAAAAAAATAAGGTTTTTGTATCATATAAAGTTGGCCTAGGACACAGTGGGAGTAGCTAGCAGCATGTCGGGGCCCGTGGACAAAACACCAACCGGGGCCCCAAGGTTAGCACGATTCGTCGTGCTTCTTCACAGTGTGGCAACTTATATGGGTCCTCATATTTTTCACTTTATACGTTTCCTTTTTTACTATAGGCCACCTGGCTTATAATGCAA
Organism: Ophioderma brevispina; assembly: GCA_023653785.1. Classification (NCBI taxonomy): domain Eukaryota; kingdom Metazoa; phylum Echinodermata; class Ophiuroidea; order Amphilepidida; family Ophiodermatidae; genus Ophioderma; species Ophioderma brevispina. The sequence goes on along the minus strand of JAMKCH010001019.1, from coordinate 107,540 downwards.
GCGGCCTATGTAAAAGACACAATGATAGAGGTATAGGCCAGACAGAAGATGTTACGATGAGAAATCGTGCTACCCCGCAACACACAAAACACTGTAACAACAATTTTAGGTAACAATTGGAATCACTGTAATTTAACAATAAATGTTTCTAAAATGCTTATGTCCAGAACAAAGAGTGTTGTAAAAAAAAACCCTTTATACCTCTTATTTATTTTTATAATATATTTTGCGTTATTCGCCGAGATTTTCCTAACACTAAGGGCCCAAGGGGGGGGGGGGTTCCATAGTACCCAACATTTGATTTTTTTGCGATTTTTCGGTACGCAATTAATTTGTCAAGGAGTTTTTTTGCTAATTGCATGATTATTAATACGCTTTCCTGATACTAAATAAAAATTAATCCGCCCACGGCGTCATGTTCTTTAGATTAATTCGATGGGTCCACCTAGGGATGACCCCCCCCAACCTTGGGCACTAAAACGGAAAAGGTTTGAAAAAAATCAAGATATTTTACTAATGTAAAAATTAAAGTCATTAAAATTCCGGGATTTATGTTGCTTAAGATATATACATTAGGAGGGCAATTATAATAATTAATAAACCGTAATCAAATAACCTTTTATATGCGAAAATAGCATCCTTTTCATTTTGTAAAGAACCGTGCTCTTACTGTGTTAAGTCTATGGGAAAAATAGGTCGATTTTGAAGTTTCTGAGAAAAATACAAGATGGTATGAATTTGGCTATATTTTGCAATGATTATTTATGGTTATTCTAGAGTAGATAATGAATTATTTTGGTTCAAAAAACCTGATATTGGAGTTGCTGAGGATGGAAAATGTTGCGGAACACTCTTTTTCGGAGAGTGACAATTTCAATTGGCCATTGGGCATAGGTCAAAGTTCGGATTTTCATTTTGTTGTGGGCATGTGGTTCTTACGTGAACCCCCATTTGCTTGGTGTTCGTGTCGATCAAACTCCCATGGGAAAGTGGTTTTCTGGCATGGATCCCTAGTGAACCCCCCCCCTTGGGCCACTAACGGAAGTTTTTTTACAGTTGGGCCACTTAAGGTTAAAGGAATTTTGGCATACTTATCGGCACATATATAATGAAATATCCCGAAATAAGACGTACCAGATGGGTTCATGGTCAGTGGAGTATTCCTTGCGAAAAAAATCCAGATTATCCAGAACAAATGTCATGATGTACAACAATCATGGAAGCTGCCATCTTATTCCCTGTGCTATATTACAACGCCGCACGAATACCGAAACAGAAGCCACAAAGATTAGTTGTTCCTCAAGGACTTCTTTGGGTACTTGCAGCTCACCATTTTGGCTTTGTGAAAATAAACCTTTCGGGTTGTGAAACTGGATTACGGTTTCTTGAAGAAAGTTTGTCCTTGGGTTCCTTTTTTTCCTTTTCCGCCGTATATTCAGCACGTCTAAGAGAGCCTAACTTCTGACGTACTTGATCAGACTTCCGCACGGCCCCTTCTTTCTCATCAGCATAGCCTTCTTCCACCTCTTTCTCAAGGATCTCAACTCCTGTCTCAATCTCTTTATATCACTTTGCTTCTAATCGGAGGCCTGCTTGCCTTTTTCTTTTCTACACTACCAAATCGTGAATCGCCTAGAGTAAATCATTTCACCCATTAAAACTTCCAACTTCTCTTTGAATGGTCCCTTCAAATTGTTCTCAAGAATAGAGGGATATCTTCATCAACCTCACCCACTCTCTTCCTCTGCCATGCAGGCCATTGATCTTTGCCTCCCTTCAGTCACTTCTTCGTCGCCACAAGGCTTGTGCTGAATTCGCAGTGGAACTGTGGTTAGAAAACCTGACCTTGGCTTCCTCCATATACTTGGAGGGATGACTCCCAAGGAGGGACCACAAATCAGTATTTGATGGTGGAAGTTGTTTGTCGCTGTGGGAGATGGAATCCAGACACATCTCATCCGAGGCTGGTGAATTCGAATTATTCCTTATGCTTGAGAACACCTTGCCACACCAACACACCAGGTTTCCATACTATAGTACTCTCTCTTGGTCTGGACTGACCTTGATCTATATATAATCGTTGAATCCGTCCGAGTTGGTCAATTATCCCCCCCCCCCCCCCATTTCTGAGGACCACAGGGGCATTTCCTTTGTAGACTTTCGCGCTTCATATGAGGTGCTCCATTGGGCTGAATACAGATCCGTTGGAGCTGGTGACAGAACTGCTAATCCTGGCATCCCCCGGCGCAGTCTTTCCCTGCTTTCAGCTGTCTCTCCAAGCTGTCACCAATCTATTCCTGGTTACCCAACTATTCCTCAAGTCACTGATAAACGTGACCGTTTATGGTGATTTTATTTTATCACCATGAGCCCATACAATCACTAGTATACATACTAGCTCATTCTAAAGCTCATTTCACACTAATAATAACCCTAAACAGTATTTTTGTCTGATTTTGCTACACTAAAGAATCATTTTTGTAAGTTTTGCTACCCCCGACAACACAGGTCAGCAAGTCCATTGTGTCGTTAATACACAACAAAAAATACACTTATGTACCCTTGTTTTTTTTTTGCTTTAGAAAGTATTTTTCGCTCTGCTTTTATTAAATATATTTGAGTATTACAAGAAATACCGTACATTCACAATTTCAAGGGTTTTAGAAAAAAACATAGTCATAGTAGTAAAAGGGGGTCTTTTTCGGCAACTGTCCTATCTAATCAAGGTCCCATATATCAAAACCATGCGTTAGAAACGATTAGCTCTGTTAAAAAAATCAAAAAAGTGCCCACCACGGTATCATTTTAATATAAATGCAAATTTATATTGCAAATTAGTATCGCCATTACAAACAGAAAAAAACAATTTTCGATATATCTCACAGCCAATATTGTTGATAAATGAACAAATGGGGTTACTGGGCCTAATGTGTTTCGTCGAGGGTCAAAGATCACATGGACCATTATGTTGAAATTAACAGATGTCCCCATGATGACGGATATGGCAAATTATATGGTCGGCCAATTCGCTAAGAATATAAGATTACAATTTTTGATATATCCTCATCGCAAACTTTTTGATAAACGAAAAATAAGATGACTGGACCTATGTTTGGTGGGAGGTCCAAAGATCAGAAGATGGACAAGATCTTTCCCATGATGCATAATATGGTCAATTAGGGTCGCAATTAGGCTAAAAAAAAAAATCCATATTTGGGTATATCTTGGCCAATATTACCATAAAACATTACCTGCCCACATAATATGAACGAACCCTAAGTTTTGTAATTGGCCGAGATATTTAAAAGGTAGGCCTACTCATAATTTATGTTCATGTGTCACTACGGTTCACTCCCCCGCAAATACTAAGAATTGCAAATTATAGGTTAAAAGGCCTTTCAATGTTCGATGGTCTCGTTTTGGGGGGTAATTGTAAGATACTTTGTTGGCCAAGTAATTTAGACTTGCACACTATAACTCTACCTAGTACTTAACCTCTAGCCGTGATGGGGCCGCTCCCCCTTTTTGCTGGAGTTAAAAAACAAAAAACCACTCCAGATCCAGATAATACTTGTACCATTTCTTTTAAATTTCAATTCTTGTATGCAATTATCCAATACTTAATAATGCTGATACCTAAGATACTGTGTTGTATCATGCCTGGAAAAGAAAACGTGAAGTACAGAGCTCTAGAGTCTCCAATGACTCTCTTGCTCTGCCCCCTTCAATTTGTGATATCCATAATCCAATTTATCATGGTATTTTTATTACACCTCAGTAAAATTTGAAAGAAACTGCAGGAGAAAAACTTTACTTGGTCCGAAAGACATTTCTATTCTAAAATGATCCCAAACGATAGACACATTTTAACTTACAAATCTGTACTCCTAACACAAAAAACACTTTTAAAAAAAGCTTAGCATTTTCTCCTTTCAGTTAATAATTTGTGCAATAATTACAGACTAATGTAACACTTAGACATTGACATGTTGTAATCAAGCCCAAAAGAAAACTTCCGGAAAACTGAAGAAAAGATTCTCTTCGTCTTTTCGGTCTACAACGACGAGATTCGTCATGTGCTAAATCCTATTGTAGCATAAAATCAAGGAGGCAAACTTTTACGGACTGAAGTGAAAAAAAAAAAAAATTTAAAAAAAAAAAATCACACCTAAATTTTCATTGACAAAAATTCACGTCGAGTTGGGGCCCAAACCAAATTGTTTAAAAAAGAAAAATCCTCCAATCTTTTTGAATATTTGTGTTGTTGTTGGGTTTGGATTTTTTGGTTGGTTTTGCCCCCCCCCATAAATTTCACTTTTCCCAAAAAAAAAAAATCCCTTACTGCAGTACTTTGCCCGCGTGTTTTCCGTATGTTCCTTTGTCCTTTTTTTTTTTCCATTCCGCCCCCTTTTTCCTTTCTTTCCTCCCTTCCTCCCCCACCCCCTCCTTCCTTCCCCTTTCCTTTCCCCTCGTTTTCATATTCCGTCCCCCCCACCACATTGTCCTCCCCCTTAATCCATCCCCATCCCCTTTCCCCGCTTATCGTCCACCCCCTATCTATCCTCCCCCCCCGCAACTTTTGCCTTTCCTTATTTGTCCCTCCCCCCCCCTATCTCGACTTATTCCTTTTTGGATTCCTCCTCCGCCCTTTAATCCTCCTAATAGATCCCCCCCCCCCCCCCAGACAAAGAGGTCTGGCGCCGATTGTCTGGAAAGTCGTGTGGGGGGTGGCAGGAGGAAGTTCCCCTCTGACATTTTCAGAGCATAAGAAAGTTGCGAGTTAACGGGGGTGCAACAAGCCCCCCCCCCCCGGTTAACAGGGTAAAACCATTCATTTGGTTTGGTGATACTGATAAACAACAATACCGCTCTATCATGTCTATGATTGTATATCAAATTATTTTTCAAACTCTAAACATGCCCCCTCCTATAAATAGGCCTATGGTTTGCATTTGGTCAGGATTTGTTAGTTTTTGTGTCGTACACCTAACCCCGTCACCTCTCTATCCTAGCTTGCACTCTTTTTTTTTTTTCCAATTTGAAGAAACCATCCAGGTCAATTAAAGGCTGACTCAAGTTTTCCAGATAGGGCGCCCTCAATTTTTAAGAAATCGGTGGTTTTTTTGCATTAATAATGCTTTTCCATATACTATCCTGTGGAAATAGCTCGCTCAAATCGAAGTCCTTCACCTTCAGTAATCGAAAATCACAACATTGTGTTATAAAATTCTGGAAGCGGAATTTTTGTTATACGTATCCTATGGCACTGTCATACATCATAAATGTTTTATTGCATGAAAACGAAAATCTGATCATTCCCACTTTGGAATTGACATTTTAGGTCCCTATCTTTAGTTTTCTATGGACTATTTTTAATTTATACACAAAAAAATATATTTCGAATCTCTGAATCAGTAGCTTTAAGCCATAAATAGGCTTGCGCAGTTTTTTATAACGTTTAGTTTACTATAGATTAACCCGATTTTTTACCCCTCAATTTTATTTAACATCAATAAACTTCTTTTCTGTTCTTTTCAAGTTAAAGGGCCATGGCGCCAAGTTTTTACCACGTATCATGCCATAAAATCGTAATTTTTACGTTACGGTGGCCTCCCTATAAAGGTAAAGGTAAAGGACATGTGTACACAGGAATGGAGTGCCCCCTGCTCTCTTTCGAAGCGATTGGGCCAGACTCCTCCATTAAGTTGCTGTATGGGTCGCTACACCTCCTCTACAGCTTGTCGTTACCTTCCAACATTGAAATAATGCCGTTGTAAGAAGGTAATATTGTGTCTGCCATACTCTAAGTCCGGCTACAACGGTAAGATAGGGCCTCAATTCAGTTGACTCTTCAACGCCAACAGTAGTTTTCAACTCAACGCTTTATTCCGTATCGTCTATGGGATCCCGGACTATGTCTCCCGCCGGACTATAGCTGATTTCACACCGGTACACCACACGCCTCCTTTGCACCATCCCAGAACTAAAAAACCAAACACTTTAAGGTTCCTTTTTGACCCATCATAATCAGGATGCTTCCCAAAAATTAAAAGTGTCCTCAAGGGTGATTATTTCAAGAATGGCGTCCAATATTGCTGCCAAAATAGGGTGTTTTTTTTCACACTAAAACTATTAAAGCAAGATTATGTAAAAAACTTAATTTGTCAAGAAAATTCCATGAATCAACTTTCATATCATAATTAACAATGTAATTGCTAAATAATTTTCATTAACATGTTTGAAATTCAAAATGGCGTCCAAAATGGGCAGCCAAGAGTTTTTTCACTAACGTTTTAAACAAGATTAAAAACTTAAGATCCATGAGATGAAAGTCCATGCATGTGATCATGATACATGAATACAACCTGAACGATCAACCGGGGGGCAAAAAGGGAGGTAGCCGGCGTCATTTTGTTCTTGTTTATTATCTATTATCAATTTCACCCTAACCCAAGGCAGGGTTCCCGCTCCGTATTTTTGAAAAGTGTCAAAAAATGGCTCGATCGAATTTACAACTTCAGTATTATAGCATACAACCCTGTTGATAGGCAGGGGCGTAGCTATCATAGGGACAGGTGGACAAAGTCCCGGGCCCCGAAGTTAGGGGCCCCAAGAGATTGGATAAAAAGCTAGAGGGATTAAGAAAAAGAAAAAAGAAAGAGAAATATATGAGGCGAAGAGAAGAGGGAGAACAATTTATAAAATGCTTTCAAACAAGGCCTAATGCGTACCGCTGCATTTAATCAATTCCGGGGGCCCGTCTAGCCTGCCATATACCGATAGCGAGAGGCCCTATCTTAATGTCAACGTTGGCAAGTCTGCAATTAAAATTACTTATGGGCCATTTATCAGGGTTCGATACCAAATTATGACATTGGATTCAGTGACCCTCGTCCAATAGGTCCCGGCGTGGTTGTTATTCCTATCTTAAATTTTGATCCCTTGGGCCTATTTGACCCCATGGGCAAATTCTGACCTGCTAGGAGTGTGTCTAGAATAATGAGGAATTTGGGGGGCCCGAAAGTTCTAGAGAAAAACGAGAGTTTGAGAAAAAGCCCAGGAGGGGCCCTTGCAGACAAAGCATATTTTCTTTGCGTGGATTCAGTACACGTGTTATACCCAAGATGACTTCTGTTCTCTTAAATTTTTGACGACACTCCGTATTTGACACAATGGCAACATTCACCCTGAAAGATAATCATTAAAGGATGGTGATCGATTTAAAAGTCTTTGAAAGTTTTAAATCTTGAAGAATGACTTCATTCCAAACCCCCATCTATCTGTAAGTTTCGCGCCGATAATTTTTGATCCGTTTTGATGTGAGGAGCTAAAAACGTGATTTTGTACTTCCCAAAGAACCTCTGTGTACAATTAATATGGTCGAACCAAATGGGGCACTTTTCGCTCATAACTCCAAACCAAACATCCTTTATCCCAATATTAAAAAGGGTAAATATACAATATAGCTTTCTTTCAAATACCAAAATTTGGATTATCTGTGAACGGCAGTGCTTAACCAGCGTTTTTTTTCAGGGGGCCAAGGGGGGACATAGATTTTCACAGGTGGCAATCATATTGTAAATTCATTAGGAATAGTGTATTGCCTATGTAAATCAACTAATTTTTTTCAGGGGTGGCAAGAGGGGGGGAAAGCCCCTGCCGCCCCCCTCTGGTTACGCCATGGGCCCGGGGGTCCATTACCAATCGGACCATGTCCCTTTGAATTCTAACGTCCGTTCATACTACACTGCAACGTGCGTTGCGGTAATTTGGGCACGTGCTCGAATTCGTCTCGTGCCTCAGTATTCGCATTGCAGTCTGCACCGAGTTAATTAATTTAACCTGCACTGCAGCGGTTACGTTGATTTGCTGCAGCAGTGATCGAAATTTCGGCACTGCACTGCGCAGTGCAGCGTAGTATGAACGAACCTTTACACTAGTTCGCAAAATGGGATTGGGCCCCGGAGATTAAAGGGCCCTAAGAGATTAAAGGAAGAGAGAAGTGCGAGAGTCAGCTCGAAACATAGGCTTATTTCATTGAATTTGAAAATTCTCACATATGTTGGATGGGTGGAGCTCTCAGGTATTATGTAGCTCGGTGCATTATGTTCATCGATGTATGCTTGAGTAACATTTTTTTCTTTAATTCGTGAATGATTGCCATTATTATTGAAAAAGTTGCATTTTTATAAAGGAATTTATTGTCATAAATCTATCGGCACATATATATTGAAATTCCCTAAATAAGACGTACCAGATGGTTTTCATGGTCGTGGAGTATGCCTTGCTAAAAAAAAATCCAGATTATTCCGACAAATGTCCGACTGTACAACAATCATGGAATCTGCAATCTTTATTCCTGTGCTATATTGACAACATGCCGCACGCAATACCGAAAATGAAGCCAGCGCGGTATAAGGGTTTTTTGTTACAACACTTCTTTGTTCTGGACATAAACATTTAGAAACCTGTTTGTTATGTACAGTGATTCCATTGTTATCCTAAATTGTTTGTTTCAGTCTTTGCGTATTGCGGGGTAGCACGATTTCTCATGCCCTTCTGGCCTTATACTTCTATCATTGTTCTTTTCCATAGGCCCTCTTGCATTTAAGCCAGGGGCCTATAGTAAAAAAGGAAAACGATAAAAGTGAAAAATTATTAATGACCATACAAACTCCCACCCCACTTTGAGAAGCACATTAATCGTGCTAACTTGGGGCCCCGGTTGGTGTTTGGTCCACGGCCCCGAACATGCTAGCGACGCCACTGCACTATCGGTACATTCACAAATCTGTGCCCTCGAGAAAGGTTCACTTCTGCTGGCAAACCGCCCCCATATAATTCTGGCTACGGGCCTGTTATTATTTTTGCATCTTTTTTACAGAATGCTTGCACGGGAAAAGTGTCCCATATAAATTTTTCCGCAACGGAAATCCTAATAATACGACTTACCAAATTTCGACCGGTAATTACACTGTCAGTTTAAGCGATCCAGTGAAAAAAGAAGAAACATCGCGGCAGGCACTTCCTGAAGCTTCATGGTGAAGATGTTCTGCGATGATGAAATCAAATCTTAGGCAATCGCTTCTTTCCGGCTCAACTCACACCATGACGGTGCAACTCGAACACGAGAAAATCACCTCGGTGGGATTTATGGTTGGCAGAAACACCACTGATACTGTCATTGAGTTGGGTTTGTCATTTTGGTAAAGATCAAAAAGTGGCATTGCTGAAGTAGATCACTTTCCAGTCCACCGCATTGATAACGATGAGAAACAGGTAAGATGAAAGGCATTTGGGTATTTTCTCTTTCTAAAAACATTCAAAAACAAAACTATAGTTTGGGGAGAGTTAGGTTTTATCAATTCGTAATCAAAATTTGACACTTGGCAGATCTGGAAAAGGTTCTCATAGTTTGGTAAAGTAGAATGGACATTTTTTAAAACCACTGACTTTCGTCAAATCTGATTATGTCACATATTATTCAACGCTGTGACCATAGGAAAGTTTCGTATCTTGATTGCAGTCCATGTGCATGGCCGCAGTTAAAAGTTGTAAGTAGTCCATGCAGAAGTATACCCTCAGTGGCGTAGCTGGGGGGGGAGGGGGGCAGAGAGGACCATGTCCCCCCAATTATTTGATTTGTCGGTTGAGAGGAGCCCGTCGGTTCATAATTCCGGTCATGGGACTTGCAGGCCGGAAATTGCCGCAACGGTATAGGTTTAGAATTCAATGTCCTTCGTGCGACAAGTAAAAAATTTAGTGCAGAATTAGCCCTCAGAAGAAAATTTAAAACATATAAAAACAAAGGGTCCTGTGGGCACCTGAACGTACCCGTTATGTCAGTTGAGATGCGACACTCCTTTAGGTCGCCTCGCCATTCCGATGCAAAAAGGATATTGCGCACGGGTCCTACGTTAATCAAGGCATTACAACATTTTACCCAGATCATGCAGATAGCGGCCCTGGATTAGCTGTAAATAAAACCTGTTAAAAATATTAAATTATACCCAGAACACTTATTGATGGAACATTACAATAATTGAAGAAAAACAACAATTTAAGGCAATTATCACCTAACACTACAGCAAGTAACGAGGCGATATAACATCTAGAAACCAGCCCATTATCATGATATTAGTGCACCGTCCTGTCGTTTGGCCCCTTTTAGGGGGGTGGGTGTCAGTACCAGAACCAGAAACATCGATGTCCTCGTAACGTTTCTACGCCCCGCATCACTCATAAAAATTATTTAAACATGAAGTGACTTGATCCATGTCCCCAGTTTCTGGGGGGTTTAATGCATCATACAATAATGATGACTATGAAGATACAGACATCGGTGGAAAACCTTTGAGGTGAAAGGATGTCAATCATGTAGACCACAATATGCCACATCTTTAAAAAGGGTTTCAAATAAGCACAATGGCTTTTACACTTTAAGATACCACTTATTGACATAAACATAGACCTACCCTTAACATCATTTTGGGGAGAGAATGTAACCTTCTTGGTCGCCGTGCATTCAGATAGGAATCCGTGGATGGGAGAAAAGCTGGGACTAATTGATTCAAAAGACTGTAGCTCGGCTATAATTAACGATTGGAATTATCTTTGCAGCAAATTAAGGGGGGGGGGGGATAATGAAATAGGCTATCTGATGATACCACATAATGATAAAGACATATGGTATTTAACAATTCAAAATGGCGGACATAATCAGGGTCATTTTTAGGTAGAAGTGTCATATAGAAGTCCCACCGATGCAAATGAGGTATTATCAATTGATTCAGTCATGCACTGTATGACGTGGTGCAGTTGTGCTTGACGAAATGAATGGCAATACATCAGTTGCATCAATGGGACTCTATATGAAACGTCTACATTTTTACTCACCCTGTACTAACACAAACTAGTTCAAAGCTGCTTCCTAGGTATTATATTTGAGGGATGGAATTTATAGGACTACTTCCATATACCTACCAGAACTGGACACTCCTAAGAAGTACACCATAAGCAATTGCTAATCCAGGTTTGTTTAAACTCATTTAAGACATTTTTTTAAACGCTGTGTATTCTGAATATGCCCAATGAAAATAAATGCTTTTCAAAAGTTGTAGCCGCCTGCCGCATTCAGGAGTTAAAAATGTTTGTACTTTTGCAATAACCCAAATATAATCTGTTAACCAAGTCACGACATCCTATTATTGCAACCCACTCCCCCTTTTAAGATTTATACAAACGATAAATGATGTTTTGATTTCCTAAATTGTTCTTTCAGGTCATCCAGCTGAACGATTCCTTACTTCCTCAAAATGACAGAAATGGCCAACAACGACGCGAAGGAATCGCATTGGACAGGAAGTTTTACAACTATCAGCATATTGTCGCAGACAGTATTCCTGTCATGGTAAGAACAGTTTTATACAAGGTCATCGCACTTCCTGGTGATCCATACATAATTTTATGGCAATACATTTTAACCTGGTGCTTTGTCAAAAGTGGTGGGAAAAAATCCAACACACTAAAAACCTTAAGTCAGCCAGTGAACGCTCGTTTCGTTTTGCTCCCCCGGTCGTTTGCAATTCACTTCCAATTACAGCCTTCGCAACATCCCCACGCTATCTGTTTCTTTGCGCTCTGAGATCTTGGGAAGATTTTGCGCCTTATAAGAACAAATTATTATATTATTATTATTAAAAACACCGAGGTCATTTTACAAGAGAAGCCGTCAACTATGCACCCAACGACGAAAAAGTGGTCACGGTCAACTTTGACCCGTTTTATGGTCGATGTAAGCTTGTCGACTGTTCGTTTCTGGTGTTGAAATTTAGGACTTAGAGGCTTATTGAGAGATTATGAAATATATATTTTTTGTGCAGTGATTAAAAATAGTCATCTAGAACTAAAGAGAACCTAAAATGCTTAATTCGAAAGTTACAGTTGAATCGGATTTTTCGTTTTCATGCAGTAAATATTTATAGGCCATGGTACATAATACAATGTTGGCCTTTTAATTAAATTTTCGTGCTACAGACCTGGGGATTACTTATTTCCTTCACTAAAATTAAAACAATATTATCTTAACCAGGAAAAGCTGTGTCCCCACATGAAAAGAGTGCACATTATTTAGAAAAATGAATAAAATGTCAACTCAATTTATTTCCAGAATATCAGTGACCAATGGATATACACATAACCTCAACATGCTCAAGCGAACAATGGAGCTAATGATATTCAATAATCGGCCCACGACACACTTCATATTCTTTTGCATCTGGTCTATTGTTATTGTGCACGCAGTTGAATAGATTTCGAATGTTATGTCCTTGCCGCATTGGCGTAAGTTCTTTCCTCGTTCGCGATAAAAGAAATCTTGAGATTCTACTGTGTGTTCAATTAACTTTGATCATATGATTAATATTTTTTTTCTCGAAAAGAACATGTAAAGGGACCAAATTCATGAAAGAAAATTAAAAGCCCATGGCAAAGACTGACCTAATTTGTGCATAACCTAAATCCGCAAGTTATTGTCTTTAAAACCCTATTTTAGTTATGAACAGATACTAGAGCTCAATACGGGGAAGTCATAACACCTGATATAGCTTGAAATCTTTCAACAGTGTGGTAAGTAACAATGGACCTGCATACCCTGTTGAGAAAAGATCTGAAGTGTTTTTAGGTTGATTGTTGAATATCATTAGTTTGCATGTACATATTGGTCACTGACATTCTGGAAGCAAATTGAGTTGACATTTTATTCATTTTTCTAAATAATGTGCACTCTTTTCATTTGGGGATACAGCTTTTCCTGGTTTACATAATATTTTTTAAATTTTAGTGAATGAAGTAAGTGATCCCAAGCGCTGTAGCACGAAAAGATCGTTGAATCGCGAAAGTATCATGGCCTATTAGCACAGTGTAACAGTGTCATAGGATACAAAGTTGTGATTTTCTATATGAAGGACTTCGTTTTTAGCTTAGTTATTTCACACAGTGATTAGTATATGGACAAGCATTATGCATATGCAAAAACACGATTTGTTTGAAAAATGAGTGCGCCCTCATCGGGAAATCTCTGAGTCAGAGCCTTTAACACCGCTCGACGTTGCTGCACAATTTTAATTATGCATTTTGGTGATCTGCTTGTGAAATGATAATAACAAAATCAAACATTTTTTACTTAAATGTCAGACGTTACAAATATAAATGTTAACACCAAAGTTTGGTGTTAATTAACACCAGATGGTGCGGTCCCGTATTGTCAATATGGCACTGACAGTGGTAAAAAATAATTAACACCAAGCAGTATCATATCATACATTGTATCACCAAAATTTGTGTTAATATAGCATGAACATAGTGGTATTTAACACCGGAATGGTGTAAATCATACACCAGTGGATGCGGTCCCCTATTGATTCCGGGAGGGTGTTAAAATTAACACCCAGTGTGTTAAAGTTACACTTCAAAATGTCAAATTTAACATTGATGCCAGCAGGTTTGATGGTATTGAGAGAAGCAATTATAAGTTGTTCAGCTGTGTTTCTTTATTGACCAGAGGTGTTGAGAATAGCAATGATAGACACGTCTCTGATTGATGTGGTTGGTTGAAGTGAACCGCCACTGGTTTGGATTTAACGTTTATATTTTGAACAGATCGAATATAGTCAGAGAAGCGGACTGATATATTTGAGTCTTTGTTTCGCCGATGTAGATGTGGCCACACTTCTGACAAACAATGGCGTAGATGACGTTTTTAGATTTGCAAATGTGGTGAGGTTTTCCACTGGGTCCAACAATTTTTGCCAGATCCAAGACATGCATGCCTTGAATGATGCATCTGGGATGACGGCAGGGTGACATGCCAGGAGAGTTGGGTTGAGGATCCTTGGCGCGGATCAGCCGATTGGAGATGTTCTTCTCGCGACGCCATGCAACGATCGGATGCTTCTTGAAGATGTCTTTGGTGGTGTATGTTGTACTTAGACAGAAGTTGGTAGTTCTCGATGATGATGGAATTTTGTCGTCGTCCGTGGTGGGTCTCTATACAGGGTGTCCCAAAAAAGTGGTGCAAGCAGATAAACTCCGATTTCTCAAAAACTGCTGAAGCTGTGAATTTCATTTTCATGAAGGATATTAAATGTACTCTCTTGTATAAATTGTGCAAATTCCATGACAATTCGCCCATGCAAACCCGAGATATGGCGGATTATTAAAGGCCATCTGTTTTTCACCCGTTCCAATGGGATTTACACAGTTAACATCGTTTGTCCGTTCTGCTGGCGGGCGAGCGATTTCCAACACATTGGATGTATTGAACATTGTATTCATGGCATACCCCCTGGACATACCATTAAATATTAACAACTGAGGACGAACAAAATGCACATAATATTAGATTTTTAGATGGCAAATAAATATTAGAAATAATAAACGCGCAATGATCAAGCCTAAATTCGCATTCTAAATAATAATGATCACTTGATCAGCACAACTTGTAATGTCTATTTTTTTATCTCTAACTGTGCAGTTTTTGTGATAAAATGCCAGCATTTTTGCTGCATAAATTAAACTTGTAAACGAAGTGGCACATGTGTTTGATTATCTAGTCCCTTTCTTTTTACAAAGAAATTAAAATAGCTATGACATGAAGTCCTGTGCTCGGCAGTAATCTGTTTGCCTGCTATCTTTTAAAACCCGACCCAAATGTGTAACAAAACCAGGTCATCTTTTTCTTTTGCCGTGTTTCTTGTCTTTCAAGGTTTTATACATACAAAATTAGACAGAATTTGCCATTTATTATCCAATTGAACTAAGCTAAGAGGATCACACCTGTCATTTACAAGTATTAATTATTGCTAGCTGTTTAACATCGACTGAATCTCAAAATGTCATAACATCTATCTTGCTTTCTTAATCTTTCAATTTACCATTCATTATTCACCCACAATGATATAATTGGAAGGACAGGCAACGCCTTTTTAGAACGGGTATTGACAGGCTGTCGCTTCAAATGGTTTTATGTTTATATTGTAGTACGAATATTTTTGTTCAGATACCTCAATTGTATAATTAGGAGCATATCACCTTCAGGTTCTGAGGTTATCGTTAGTCACTGCAGCACATTAGGCCACGATCTAATCTTATGTACCGATATCAACTAAACCACTGCTAACTGTGTAAATCCCATTTGAAATGGATGAAAAACAGATAGTCCTTTAATAATCGTTTATATCTCTGGTTTTCGTGGGCGATTGTCATGGGATTTATGCACATTTATAACAAAGAAATAATGAATACTCCTCCATGAATGAACCCACAGCTGTCATCATCCAGCAATTTTTGAGAAATCGGAGTTTAACAACTGCTTCACACAACTTTTTTGGGACCCCCTGTAGATACGAATGAAGGGCGGAAGAGGCTACATAACACATGTTGTAGGTACTTACTCACGGTCCTGGAAGAACCCCGGGGTTCAAGTCGAAACGAGATTTACGGGTATAAATTCTGAATAGGACTCAGCTGGACTCGGACTAAGGACTCGGTTGATTTGAAAGCGTTTATGATCATTCGAAAAAACGTTTTTAGCATTTCGAAGAAACAGATTTTCTTACAACTTAATTGATCGGCGAGAAATCTTGTATTTCGATCGGAATTTCAATCGTGCATTGCACTAGACCCTCCATGACGCACATTTAAATTTACGTGTGACAATATTCCCTATGGGACTGTGTTCAAGTATTGTTCATGTCATCACAGACAAGACTATTAATAATCCAATTGGCATTGTAACTTCCGTAAATATTTTAGGACCTTCCTGAACTTTCATTCACCCGTCCATATTTCAGGAAAATTGCCCTTTTGGTACTGATTTCTATTAAGGTTGTTTTTTGTGATTTTTTTTTTTAATAGAAAACATGTTTTACTGTAAATACATAATTTAATGGCATACTTTTTATGGGCTATATTGCTGGGATAGTTCTAAAAACATAATTATTAAAAACCATAATCTTGATTTGTCAAGGTCGGGTCCTAAAAGTCGCAAACTTTCCACACATGCATCAAAATGTCGTAAATGCCGATTTCGCTATTGCAGCAACACAATATCAATGCAGTATGAATATCGATAATTTCTAAATAAAAAAAAAATAATTACACATATCAGTAGATTGCATGAACCAGTATTATATAAATAAAATTGTAGCAGTATTTTAAAAGTACTTTTACAATAATGTTAGCAACCTTTTTGGGCTAACCGGAGCCTAAACAAAATTTATTGCTTTACTTTTTTGCCATTTGTTAACAATAGACCTGAAAAGCAGACAGAGAATTCAGTCGAATATTGTTCCGTAAGTTATAACTTACTTCGTGCATTTATGTAGTATGTGTGTGAGCGTGGTGGTGTGGTGTATAAAGTAGATGCGGGCTGGTGGGTGGGTGGGTGGGTGGGAACTTGATTGTAGGTGTGTTTGCTAACACATACCATTTGAAAACCTTTGAACAAACACAAGTCACCAAAATAAAATAATGCCATAAACGAGGCAATTCAAATAATCATGTCTTTTTGGTAAATATTTTTTATATATTGTTATCATCATTGGCACGCGTTATTCTTACTACCAGGGTTTTCAATCAATGAGTGAGGCGCTGATACCCTACTTCTCATGGCCTGGAGAAACTTGTCTCGACACCCGGCAATATATCTGGACGACCCATTTTGGCACTTTCCTAACCAAAGGTAACTGCGATTATGGTTGGCCAACCCCGCCAATACTTGGGTTCACCGAGTAATTTCGGAGCCAAAATCCTCATAATAACGATTTTTATGAGATTTATCCAAGAAAACGTATTAGTCCGCTGCTGAAGAATCTTGATTTGGGAGACCCAATGGACCATTTCCCCTTGTTGCTCAAATTTGCATAAACCAAACCAACCCTCTTAGCCAATCATATAGGGGTGGCTTTCTGGTCTTAATCATTTGCAGGGTCTGTTGGGAGGAGGATCCCTGTACTTGTTACATACGTGCGAAAATCTGAATTTTTGATGATTTTTTTCGATTGCTGATTTAGCAACTCACGGAATAGTGTCTTAACATGATAAACATCAAATCTACTTATTCGGGCTCCTCGCCATAAAAAGCAACGGTAACAAAATGAACCAATGGATCATACTTATGTTTGTTAATTGTGTAATTAATGCATGGGGGTGCCACTAATACAATATTTATATGTATTTACATATGACAAAATTAGTGGAAATAAACATGAACCATATATTTTGATATGTGTTCTATAAACAGAAACACAAATTCTGCATCCGTAATAGCTCTTTGTTGGAGGTGTTTGGGACTTTTCCGAAAGTTATAGTGGAAGTCATTTTGTGCTCACTTATTTTCTATACAAAATAATGTTTTCACAAGTTGGATCAAATATACAACCATAAACTAATATAATAACCAGTTTTATAGCGCCGTGTCAATTATTATTACGCCACAATCGTCACAATCATTTCGCTTCTCCAGGTGGCTGCTCAAAGACATGCCTTACAAGTGCACAAGCCTATCAACACTTAGGTTGTAATATTCCTCATAACAGCTCCCCAGATTTCGCTTGGGTTGACAAGGCAATTGTCTTACCCAGGGACTCAAACAAGTTGACCATAGTGGGGCTTTTTACGGTCTAATGATCACGAGTCCTGGGCTTTTCCACTGGACCACCCGTGCTCTCGTGCTCTCAGACTACACGTGCTAACATATCTTTCAGTAATAATTTATGTAGAAGAGGTCTTTCTTTAAGAAAGGCCATAAGTCATCTGTGAGAGAATTCTTGTTTTTGCAAATACCTCAGATGCTCTTATTTGCACAGGAATAGATTTTATTACTTCACACAATATAGGAAGAGTTATAAGTAAAGAAGCCAAGGGTTATCAGTGGTTGTTTTAAGGTCACTTTATTTTCTGAAATATAATGGAATTGTTTTGTGTTGGTCTCTTTGAAAAGAACTTACACTTGTACTTGGACGCTTTCGCCCAAAATTCTGAACATCCTGCTTGGAAAGAGTTGGACAAAGTGTTTGGCGCCCAACGTTTGACTGGTACAAACCCGACAGTTATTAGACGTGTAACAACCACCGACGTTACAGAAATGTAAGATACACTGTTTAATGGTATAAGGTTTCAAGGTATACACCATTTCAAGGTTTTCTTGACTTATTGTGAACATTTACGGAACATATTCCCATAAAATTTTTAAAACACGTTTTGCCGTTATTCAAAATCTAATACAATTGCATATATTCTGCAAGTGTTCTTTGAACACCTTTAGAGTACTTTTGACACACGCCAAGTGCACTGCAATATTTGTAGCGCACACAATGTTTTTCGTTATACAATGATCATTATTTTTGCAGGGCTTGAATGATGGTTTTCTTAAATTAACATTGTTTAAATTGAACAAACCTATAAAATGGTAATAACTGAATTTAAAATTAGTAATTGGGTGTGTGTTTGGAAATATTTATACTTAGAACTCTGGTCCATAGAGTAAATATCACACCCAAATATAGACTCGGGTGTTGAATCATCAAGGACACCACGGCTAAATATACACCCTTTCCGTAATTGTCACATCATGGCCTGACGGGTGAGTTTACTGGGTTTAAGGACGGTCACGTCTATGGGTTGTTTCAAGAACAGCGCCTCTCGTGTCATTGTTATAATATAACTTCTTCTTTGCGTGTCCACGTGTCATTAGTAATGGCTTGTGGTGGTGTCAGGATTTATTCAACTGAGTAAGCTGATCCGGGGCCGCATGTATATCCATGATACGAACGCTCCTAACATGGCCGGCTGCATGTTGAGACTGGGGCGGATTGGGAACAGGGGTTTACACCCTACTCTTATTCGACACTGACCTCGATGTACATGTATCAGTTGTGACTCTCTGTACACGGGACCGACGGCTTAACGTCCCCTCCGAAGGACGGGATGCTTTCATGATTAATTTGCCCAATTCCAAGTGAACCGTAGAGGAGAGCCGTATTCTGTATTTAATCAATAGCTCATATACAGATTAAATCCAGAATTGAGCACCCGAATAAATCCCAGCAAGTGACCCCACCGGGATCCGAACCCGGGATTTTTGGTAAATTTGCGCCACAGGCAAGCACCCTATAATATAACTATAAGAGAGGCATTAAGCTGACCTCGGGAGGTGGGCTCGCCGTGAGCGCCCGAAACATCATAGGCCACTATCACTATAATAACGATTACTTAGTTATGATAACTGTGGTGTTAAGTATGTGATAGAAGCTCTAATTGTGGGAAATTGCGTTGACAAATGACAAGTGAGAAGCAAATTTTGCGATGGCGAGCTGTGCAGGGCGGGTTGCTGCAGCGTTTGATCGCTCGTCAGGTTGGAGCCTGTTTTCGTATGTGAATTTGGTTGCCGATCCATGCCCGTTCTTTGTAGTTTTGTTTCCCGAGAACCTCGCTTTCCTTCTGCAGCGAACGTCTTTCCATAAATCTTCCCTTGTCGCTCTGATTTCTAGTATTTTTAGCCGCATAAGGCGCTCCACGCGCGCGGGCACTTAGGTGGAATGTTGAAAATATCTATAAAAAAATTATAATATTATTATTATCACAAACATAAACATATAAATTATGCCCTCAGCATCGCCCTTTTTTGGGTGACGATGAATGCTCTTAGATCACATGGAGGGTTTGACTCTTGAAGAGGCTATCAACGCTAAACGACTGTACAAGGTAGACTATACCAACATCCTGGACAAATTTGCCTTGCAGAAATGGAATGGTAAGTGATACAAAGAATCATTGGAGATGATGTTGTTTTCGATTTTTTTCAGTATTATGGTTACTTTATTATTATTACCAATATTTAAAAAAACTTAAACAATTTAAGGACAGACCCAATTTGTTATTTTCCCCCATCACAGATTGCCTGCCCCAATAGCTAGGTTTCTTCGTAAACAAGGACGGCGATTTGATGCCTATTGCCATTCAACTTTTCAATTGCCACAAAGGTGATGAAAGGTCAGCAGACAATCCGGTTGTCGTCCTAGGCATTTTCTATGTATAAAAACACAGTAATAAGTGGTCATAATATCAAAAAGATGTCGTTGACGGCTCAGACCCGTCACAAGGAATCATGGACCGCCACAAACTGGGTATATCACACCATTTCTTATAAACCCGAAGCCATTGAACGTCTGGGTTTGTGAATAGCCGCAACGCAAACCAAAAAATCGGCAACACGGGATCTCAACATCGATCTAGTTGTCGTGTTACGATGTTACTTCAGTGCTAGTGTATATTGAAATATGAGTAAGAGACTAATATTTGAAAAAAAGTCACGCTCGTTGTAAACCTAGCGATTTGGCGAAGTTTTGATTCGGTTTTTGATTTTATATTGCATCGGCGCAAGCCTCTAAAAGCGAAAGTGATGGCGGTTAGAATTAATTATACGGATGTAGTGGCAAAAGCCCAAAATATGTATACGGGCAAATTGCAAGTAAGTCCACTATATCATCTAACCACAATTCGTGCACATTCGCATGTCAGAGAACCCTGATGATCATCAAACATTTTGTTATTTTCTTAATTAACCCAAGAGAGATAATGAAAATATATATTTTTTAAATAATAATACAAAATTCGAAGCATTCATTTGAATTTGCACTTAATAAGATCTGCTTCCACTATATATTCGGCTTTAAATATTGTGGTATAGCCAATTGCCCTGAAAAACCAATATCTGAGAGTATGCATGAAGTGTCACGAATAAAAAATCAGACTATAACACGGGACTATAACAGCATAAATAAAAGAGCACCTGTATTATGAATTTGTGTTGACGTGACGAGTCATAAGGCGGCCATTTTGAGATGATGATTGCCTATGGCCACCGTATAATCTGGTACAAAACATACCGTATTTTTTTACTAAAATGATAGCAGGAGACTGGAATGTTAACCGCTAGTTAGGAAATAACATCGGCATTTTGCAATGCCTATTCCTTTCACTTATTATAATAAGCCAGAAACAATCCAAAGAAATTGCGTCAAAGTACGGCGGTCCGGTATTTCCCACGGTGTAGTCTGTGTCACAGACTGCGAAAGATATTATCTAAATTCAGGTATTAAATTGAGCACGATTTAGTGTATTTCCACATAACCTAGCGAGAAAATTGAACGTTTTTGTCGGGTACTTCGGTGCTCGCAGACACGGAAAAGTGAACACGCACCCATTTTTTCCCACAATGCCTTTCGGTATTATTGCAGTCTTGAGAATTTTCAAACGTTGGTTTCAATTTACGCCAACTTTTCTTTTTTAAATTTTAGAAACAGTACTTACGTACTTACCGGACCGCCGTAGCCTCAAAGGCTGTCAAAAAGCCCGTAATCGAAGTTTGCTTTCACCTCCAAAGCAAATAAGATTTTGAGTTGTTAGAAAACACACAGTGTTGCTGTGCATCGCGAAGTGACGTGACACAGTGAAACGAAGGCCGATAATATGTTTTAAATCAATCCCATAATGCATTGCAATGTGCATATATCACTTACAAAATTGTGTAGGAATATTCGCCGCCGAACATAGATTATAATAATTAGCCCGTAGCGATAGAGGGCTGCTCATTAAATGACGTTGGCGTGACGTCAGAATATTTGAGAAACGACCATGTTGTTTGATTCATTGGAAATTTGTGTTTACCTATGTAGAAGCTGCAAGAATGTCCCCACACGCGCAATCGTAAGGATAGGTGTAGCAAATAAACCAATCTATCATTGATGGCTACTTTCACCGTCAAAATCGGAATTATGAGTGAAGCTTCTGAGGATTTACTGCGTCGTTCCGTACCCCAGCTTTTCTCTCTTTGGCCTTTGATCGCTACAATTTAGCGATTAACATTTAAAAATGTCAGCCTACTAATCATTTCTCAAACATTTTGTCATTAGTGGCTATTTTTATGGCAAATCCTGAAGGTTTAACCTTTATATTGGTACCATATTTGACTTGCGGCGGTGTGAAAAAGTGTATGGCGAATAGCATTATGCATAGATTGGCAACCTTTAGAAATTGTGACTGTTTCTGCATGTCGCCCTGGTTGAAGCAGCCCATGCTCGGATCATCAGAGATGTTTTCATCGTGTATACTGTACTGTACTTAACACATGTCAGTACTTAGGCCTGTAGATAAAAAAGTGTTCCAAAAGTTAAAGAACCACAAGACATTTCATGATCATGCTAAAAAATCCAAAGTACTAACGCTTTGTGGGCTAAAAAGAGTATAAAAGTTAGGGTTTTTATGTGTTAGGAATATGATTTTTGTGGGATCACATGACCCATTTGAGGTGAATTCCCCAAACCGGTGCCATTGTGGAATTGACTCAATACACCCTCTGCGGCTCAACGATCCGAGTTCAATTGCGTCTCCGACTAATAATTCTAATTGGTCGTCTTAATAGGTATTTTTGCCCAGTGATGACACACACACGTGGTTTCTAGCCAAGTTGTGGTTCAACAACGCAGATGCTTCGTATCATCAGTCTATATCACACCTTGGCTTCACTCATCTTCTGATGGAGACCGTGTATCTTGCATTAAGACAAACCGTATCCATATCACATCCCATCTACCGTCTCCTGGCACCTCATTTCCACAATATTCTCGATATCAACAAGTAAGTAGTTGAGTGTGACAACAGGTAGATTACGGGTGACTATAAGACCTAACTATAAAATAGACCCGCAACTATAAAACACTAAGCACCTGGTCTTTGTTTATAGTTAGAGGGTCTTAGTTAAGGGGTCTTAGGTTCAGTTTTTCTAGTCACACATAATAGAATACAAATCTCATCCGGTCTTAAACCTCGGTCTTGTAACTGATCTCTGTTATCGCTAATAATTTCAATGATATTTTGCGAATGTTGACTCATATCTTGCCCGTACAATCATGACCACCTTTGATGAAACACACTTTGTTCTTAAATATTAAATCTATAGTAATTCCCTGTTTAATTCCTCAATCGATGATGCCGCAGTCTCCCCCCATTGCATGAAGTTATTGAGCTTTGCAGTTCCTCTCAAATCAGGTATTAGCGTGGATTTGATGATGAAGTCAAATGGAACATATTTCAATCGTTAAATTATGCGTGCTTCCCCTTTACTTACAAAATTAATATCTTGTTCTGGTGGTGTCCCACCATAAACTCAAAATGACTAAGTTATTCCCATTTATAAATCAGATGATCATCAATAGAGTCCCCAATTACAGGCCCATCTCCGTTTTCCCTGTATACTCCAAAATCTTTGTGCGAATTGTTCGCATTAGAATTAATTTCTACTTCATAATTCTCAGTTCGGATTTCGTTCCAACCGCTCTTCATCTCTCCTTATCTGGCCCTCGTGCTCTTGGAAGCCCATAATAAAATGTGACAGATCTTGACAGTAATAACCATACTATTGGTATTTTTCTAGACCTCTCGAAGGCATTTGATACAGTTAGCCATGATACCTTTCTTGACAAACTATCACTATGGTATTCGTGGCATTGCCTTTGAGTGGTTCGGGACAACAGTTCCGCAATAATATTACATTGCGACATTTCGGCAACGAGTTGTAATTTTCTTGCAAGTTGTGCACACGTTGTGGCAATACGTTATGACCCTTATATAGCTTGAATTGCGCATTGTTCATTTGGCGTATACCGTAGTTTGAAATGACCTGCCTCAAAGTTCTGACGAAATTGACAATATTACACAATGTGACTGCTCACGTGCAACAAAATGGCGGATCCATCATTATTAAACAAATACAATTTCGTACATTCTATTTTAAGCCGAGGGTGGGATTTGCTGCTAAATGAAGGTGGATGGGTGGACGGTTACATGACAATCGGCGTAAATGGTCTGCTCGAAATTATACGCCGACGTTACCAAGGATGCGATGGTGTCCCAGCCTGGCGTCTCAACGTTGATGGCGACATACGTAAAGACATTGAAGATAGGGAAGTGGAAGACAAGGACAGTTTGAAGAACTACTATTTCAGGGATGATGCACTAGAGCTGCATACAGTTATCAGAAAATATGTGCAGACAGTGGTTGGACATCACTATTCAGGTTAGATGGAATAGTCTCTATGCATGTTCATTCTAGTCTGTTTAGGTCTAAAGTATTTAAGTATTCATCTGATTTCCTTTTCTTAGCATAGTTGACCTGATTACCGGACCGTCTAGTGTTTTTGATCCAGGTTATTCACAGCTTTTAAATATTAAGAAGTTAAAAATATCCATTTTAAAAAGCTTTCAAATTAATGTCTTCGTGGGTGCACACACAGGCTACACACCAAAAAGAAACATTCGATAGGAGCATTGAAGTCTTGCCTCGTGTAAGAATTGTTTTATATCAGTACTGGTTTTAGTTTTCTTGTATGTGGGGATTTGAATCCTGCCTCTTGTAGGAATGTGTTTCTGCTGCTCTTAGTTTTCTGAAAACAGGCGATTAATGAGGCGCAAAACAAGTCTATCAAAACTCCTTATAGTAACCCCAAAGTAAGCACCATAGTTGAAATCTGTGAAAATCTTTTAAAGAAGCCGATTTCAACTAATTTTGGTAGGTAACAGGCTGTCAACATTACCAAAAAACGTGAGGTTATCGTACGGGTGAGAATTGGTTTTTCGGGAAAGGTCAATAACAGGGGTCAATTTTGAAATTGATCCAATTCATGTTGAAAAGTATACCACAGTAATAGTTTAATCATTAAGGATCCAAAAGGTATGATTTGACTATCTTGTCGGCTGTGGCCGAAGGTTTGGAGTTAAGGCAAAACACAAAAATCAAAAAAAATTGTCCATGTTCATGATACAGGGGTCAAATTTTAAAAGTACTCCGATTTGGAGAAAAAATGGTGCAATTATTGATGAAGCTATAGGATTAAAATAAGGAATAGTTTGGACTGTCTTAAATGCTTAGTTGCCAATTTAGGGGGCACCCAAAGGTCAAACGTCCATTGCATTTCAATGGGGCTTGACATTTTTTCCCCTACTTCGGTATGTTTGGTAAGTAAGCATTTAAGACACTCAGAACCATCTCCTATTGATCCTATGAGCTCCATCTATAATTTGCACCCGATTTTTATCCACAAATCGGTAATTTTAAAAATATTGACCCCTCTGGACCATTGAAAATTACCCGTTGTATTATTTTTGATGTTTTGGACTATAATTATATAACTTCAAAACTTTCGGCCGGCAGATAGACCACTATACTTTTTTGGACTCCTTATGATTAAACAACTATTAAATTGGAATCTACCTGTCAAAATGATTGGATCAATTTCAAAATTGACACCTGTTATTGAACCTTTGACTCCCGAAAAACCAATTTCCCCAAACCCTACGATAACTCACTTTTTTTGGTAAATGTTGACACCCATACCTACCAAAATCAGTTGAAAAGCAGCTTCTTTAAAATTTTCTCACAAATGAAACTTACTTTAGAGATACTATTAAAGGAAATTACAAACACAACTATAGCATCTAACGTCATCCTCCTGTATGAGTTATTATCAGACAGTGTGGCCTACATGTCACTGACAAAGCTTTGATGATATGAGTATACATGTTTCTTCTATGAACAGTTAGGTAACTTGAAGTGCCAATGGTCACAACTTTACTTGATGTATTCACTCCTGTTATATCAAATCAAAACGTGAAAGTCCTTTATAACTACAACCATAACCTAAATTATTTTGGTAGTTGTTATTTCGGCTAACACTGACGAGGTGGTCGAAGTACGACAGTTTCAGCATGAGGTAGACTTCTTCTTCCCGCCCAAAGAGTAACTTGATCATCTTCTTCTTGATCATCTTCATCTTCCGCGGAAACGTCGACTTGTTTTATTTTGAAGGCTCTAGTACAGGCGTGTATGGCATACTGGCTTATTAGTCATGCTGAAGTAGTGCTTCCTTGAAGGCTGCAGACGATGGGAGCTGTCAGGTAGCTTTCCATTGTCTGGTTGTGCGGGGAAGAAACTATTTTGAAGCAATCGGCATGCGCAAAGGGATGTGTTATGCAGGTGAATGTTCATGTTGTGTTTGTGTGGTGCCTGTTTTTTGACGAGAACGAGAATGGTTTCAATAGTGACATAGTCATGGTGAATTTGAGTTGCACTTCAAGAACTTTGTGGCTATTGCTTTTGGCTCTTGCAAAATACGTGTTTTCATTGTTTTTACGGTTGTACCTGAGACCCAACTGTCCTAGAAGCGGACTATGAGATCCAGAACTGGGCTGCTATGATTACAAGAAAAGCTGATGAAGGAGGAAGTGGCCTTCAGGTATGTATTATCTTAGAATTCTTAAAATAAGTAGAGGAATATCATCGGAACAAAAAAATAAGCGAGGCTGGTATGTCGAAATTGCCGTAAAGGGTGGAATTTTCGATTGATAGCCCTTCGCTGTCGTCTGCCAGGTCATGAGAAATCGCCATCTTAAATTTCAACGTTGCCGTTTGTTAACACATTACTTGCAATCTTACACTAAAACCCTACACTAAAAGCAACAAGAAAACCGAGATTCCACGTAGAATTTGGTGGGCTTGTTAAAATTAACTAACAAATTATGTACGTTTTAGTGTGTTTCAGACCTTGTTTCTTTACATGACTAAAACATTGACCGCAAAACAAAAATCAATGAATTCAGTAGATTCATTCAGGAAAGTGGTTTTCATGGGCACCAAACATGCCAAAATAGACAACACTATTCCTGAATGAATTTACTTGATTTAGGCATATTGTCCGCTTCATTCATTTAAATAAAAGCCTGGTAAAATGATATATACATTATTATTTACATAACCACATAACCACGATTTCCTGTAAACAAGTACATTTTTCTAAAAATAATGGCCGTTTTTGACTTTTTGTGATATTTGCTATTTGCCTCAATTTCAGAACATGAGGTTTAGGTGTGTTTGTAAAAAAACTGGCAATAACTCTGCTTCAAGATAATCAGATAACTGAGAACTCTTATAGAACCCGATAACTTCCGTGGCGAAGCCCCGGGACCGGAGCAAGGGCTTTTCCCCGGGCCACATTAGGTGCCCGCTGGATCCCACCCGTTATTGCTCACGCAACACACTAGGGGCCCACGGACCATCTTGCTCCGGGCGCCAGAAAAAAAAAAAAAAAAAAAAAAAAAAAAAAAAAAAAAAAAAAAGAAAAAAAAAAAAAAAAAAAAAAAAAAAAAAAAAAACAAAAAAAAAAAAAAAAAAAAAAAAAAAAAAAAAAAAAAAAAAAAAAAAAAAAAAAAAAAAAAAAAAAAATAAAAAAAAAAAAAAAAAAAAAAAAAAAAAAAAAAAAAAAAAAAAAAAAAAAAGAAAAAAAAAAAAAAAAAAAAAAAAAAAAAAAAAAAAAAAAAAAAAAAAAAAAAAAAAAACATCCCCTACTATCCACTGGGTTAAGCGGAGAGGAAAAACTCTTCAGATTCCTTTTCATCTGGAGTGCAGGGCATTGTTATATTGTCGTACAGTTGAAAAGAGTTCGGTGTTATCACCTTCCCCGATTCGATGAGTTTTTTTCTTTTTTTTTGGGAATTCTTCTCACTTTATTGCTTGTTCTTGGTTTTGAATTACATTTGAAGAGTCCGGTACTGATCTTGTATTGTGGCCATTTTCTTTCTTCTCAGGGGTCCAGTAGAAGGACGTTACACCAAGTTGGGATTACGTTATTGACACTGTGACCTCCGTGATCTATATCAGTAGAGTGGGCCATGCTTCAGTAAAACTGTATCAGTACGACGAGTACGGCACCCTCAAACTACCCGGACAATCTGTATGAAGATCCACCAAGGAAACAAGGTACAAATGTTCTAGAAAGCTTTTCTGAGTCCCGTTGATTTGAAAAATATAGTCTGAACCAAATCCTCAGTTTATTTTGGGTATGCTGTTACAATTTAAATGGTACGTTAGTTTGAGCATATTTCACGCAGCTACTGAACCCTTGGCTTCATTAAAATTGAACGAACTTGGACCCCAACTAAACACTTAATGCAATCCCTGACTGAATTTATAATCTGTCCTCTATGCCTGAACAATTTTGCAAGATTCTAGTGATACGGTGGACAAACCTTGCCCATATCGTCTTTGAAGCTCATCAAGAGCTTTTACATTAACTATCTGATATTTCCCCAAAGTGGCCGGTGCACATTGGTGTAAGACTAAAGGGCTAAACTAAATCCATAAGCCTTAGGATTTTATTACAAGTACAATGCAATTGTGATCAAATTTTAATTCAAAATCCTGTAGTAGATTTATAAAATGCGTACAGGTCCAGATAGGCGATTAGACTATTCCATCTCCTCTGAGAGGAGGCAAAATTGTTGTTGTTAGTGAATGGAAATCAATGATATAGCGTGAGCCTACATATTTAGATGGATACAGGAAGAAAAAGATGTTTATCCCACTTCTTGTTAAACTATACTTGAAAGTACAAAGTAGGCAGTATTGACATATTCTTCTTCATGATCTGGATGTGGAGTCACTACCTTCTGCTAACTTAAACCACAATCCAGTCCCAATAGGTACCACACACACTACTGTCATAGGACCTCGACGTCAATGAAATGGACAACTAAATTTCCTCAATTGTGCTACTATTTATGGTTAATTCTAAAAGTTACTTATACCCATGGGTTCGGATGATCTTGTGGGATAACTTGAATACCGTGTCCGTTGTCCGTTGTTATTACACTGCTCATCAAGAGTATTGAGTATTAGGAAGACAATTTTAATAAAGGTGGCTTTTGAATTTTGGAGGAGGTTTTAAAACAACCGGTTCATTATGGGCAAAACAATACCGCTATGGCTAATAGTCAGGGAGTTGACATTATGCGCATGTCGTCTTTTGCTCCTTTTCCCCGCAAAGCGGCTATGGAAAAAAATACAACGTTTACGGTATTCACGGTTTCCAGGGGTCCTTCCTAGTATAAAAAACCTCAATTGGGGGGGGGGGGGGGGGGGGGGGTATGACTTATACAGGCTAGTCTTGCCTTGTTTCACGCATTTATACCATGACCGTAATTAACACCGCAATTGCAATAATCGACTATATAATAGCGCCCCAAATGAACTTAAGTAAGTTTTGAAGTTCTGAGACATTTTGTTTTGAATTGTAATTAAATATTAACATAATTATATAAGATTTTCCATTTTTTGCATTCATTTTACGTAGGAACCTCGTCAACAACGTGACATCTTCCAGGCGCTTCCTCCTAAACCGTTACTCTTGGCAGCATGAACATCACCAAGATTCTGAGTACAAAAGCTACCAAGCCTCTTGGTGATTTTGAGATCAAATACCAATACGACAAGCCAGGAACAGATGCTGTGGAACAGTAAGTGTAAAAACCCACTACAACAGCTATGAATCCCTTCCATAATGCACGCGGCCAACTAACTAAGCTATAAAATTGGGGACCTTGTGTTAGGAAACTAACCTACCAGATGTATTGGTGTGTTTAGAGATGCATATTGATGTAACAGAGCCTGTTCCATTTGGTTAGGTTACCTGCTATTATTGCATGCTTTGCCATAGGTTGGTTGGTTGAATCGGAGTTTCCCTCCTCCTAGGAGCACCAAACTTCTGTAGTTTGTATATGTCAAATTATTGCAAAAGTCAAATGGGCAACCCTAGGCACCAGTATCAGGTCCAATGTAAAGTCATCAAATTGCAACACAAATAAAAGGTATGACAAGTAAGACCATCAGTTTCTGCATCACAATACAGCACACAGCCATAATTAAGCAAAGTAAATACGATACTGGATGATTTCATAGCAGTAAGTACCAGTATATCACTGCGCCAAGCATGCTTACTAGTAGAGCAGATGAAGTTACACATGTTGCAAACAGCAGTCCTGCTGCATGTTCCACATTGAGCATATGATGATTCTTGAGCAAACATGCCAAGCAAATGCTGTTAAGGAGCATGATGCAAAGCATGAAGGGAAAAAAAGCTCTAAAATACTGCGCATGAGAACATTTCTGATGGGGATCCCTATGTCTATATTTTAAAAGTTTAGATCTTTTATTGTGAATTTAAACAAAGTTGCTTGGAAGAGTTTCTCAATTTGCTCCTATACTCGCTGAAAACCAGGATAACTTGGAATGAAATAAGAGTCATCATGAGACAGTTGTTTTCAACTTTCCTCCGTAAGTATTAATCTCCTCCCAAGTTCCAGCGGCAGCAACTAATAATTAAATCCACATATGAATGTCATTCCGTTCTTCATGTATCGGCAAACTTTTATAAGAAGTGGTAACGTGTTTCATCCATCCAGCCATATGACAGAGTCTGCATGTTACGCCATGTCTTGTTGATTAATTTTTGCACGGTTCCTTGGAGTGTATAAGGTCCCATTAGGCGGCGGGCTTTATTATATACTGTTTTGGATGATCCTTTTTATTAAGCCGTATCTTCCCAGACTATGCACACAGAAAGGGTGGCAAGCCTGTAATTAAGATATTTCCATCAAACTTATTTTCAGTTCAGCTTCGACGTCACCTTATCAATACTGGTGCGCAACAGCGAACTTTACTTCTTCCTCTCCAGATCTCTTTTTTTGGCACTTTGAATAATACATGTGCACTTGGAGGTTTGTATTGTGCAATAAGGAAGATACAGCGATGAACCCGCTATTGGATGAGGGGGATTTGATAGCAAGCTGGCGAATCAATTTTCTCTCAATTCCCTCTTGCTGCAACAGTCGGTGAAGAAAGTAATCATTTAATATGTATGGTGGGCTTCGATGGAAGAGCCCAAGAAGAAGGAAGATTGCTGCTTCATTAGCTGTCCTTGTCTGGAGGGGATTGAAATACCTGCTTGAGAGTTTTCCTATGAAATTGATTGAGCCTGGTATTCTTTCTTCTGCTGTATATGAACTGCCTCAAGGCCATAGGATACTCTTGGAAGGACTAAATTGTTATATATGTTGTAGCAGAGCTTTGGGCTTAGTCCACTTCTACCTTGCAGACCATCTCCCATCAGGAATAAAGGGTTTCTTCGTCTTCGACCCATTAAACAACTCATCGAGAATCTAAATGATGTTTGATGATCTTTTTAGTGTTTCTTAAATGCCAAGAGGGTCACTATCCGGGGTTTTGAATCACCTTCATCACCAGTTTATGTTCCACTCAGGAAAGACGGCTCGTTGCTTTATTGGATTTACAAGATCAGCTCTATGATAACTGAGTTCTGGGATAATGACCATATCTATCTTTATTAGCATAATTTTGAGACTACTTTAACATTTCCCTGAATTCTGTGGCATTGTTTTGCAGCAAGATGATGTCCGTGTCCGCACAAGTTGGACAGCCACAGTAGTTGTGTCCAATCTTAAAGCCCAAATCTCTATTCTCAAGTTGTTCAGAAGTGGATTGATGTAGCTTTTTATATAATTCAGTTGAGGCGACTCCCCCCTTGGAGAACTCCCTGAAGAACTTGAAGGGTCTTGAAAATTTCCCGCATTCCATTTTACTTGGCCCTGCAGTTGTTGTCACACAGGCTTTTTTTAAGCACACACCACGTTGAGTTGTCCAGCCCTTGGAGCCTCAGGGCCTCGAGAGAAGCGAAGGTGGTACACAACATCAAAAGCTTTACGGGCATCCAGGCTGCCTAAATACATTCACATTTGTGTCAAAAGCCTCTTGTATATTTTCTGACCACGATCAAGACAGTTGTTTGTTAAGAGATGAGAGCCTTCAGTAAAAATCTTTTTTGCATAAAGTTATAGTGGGAATCTGAGTTTAGTCTACAAGTGACTACAGAGTCAAGGATTTTAAGTACGCAACAAGGAAGGAAATTGTAATTCCACGGTAATTATCTTGAGAAAAGCAGTTGTTTATCTTTTTCAGATTGGGATAGGACAATACCAACTGCTTAAGAAATGAGGAACAGACACCTTCCCTTGAGAATCTTATAAAGAGAGTCACAGCATTTACTAGTTGACGACCACCATATTTGAAGTGCTCTGCATTTAAGCCCATCTATCCATGCTTTCCAGAATTTAATTATTTATTGCAGGTTTCAATTTCTGCTGCAGTAATGGAAAGAATGTAAGGATGGTTTACTTGTATTATTGCATAAAACATCGGAAAATCAGGTCAATCAAATTTCTGTAATCTTCATCAAAGTGTTCCTCGACCTCAGAATCTGGCACTCCATGAAACCAGGGATGCAGTGTTCCTAAGAACTGCAGGCCTCTTTCACTTATGTGCCACATGTATAAGTTATTCGAACGGTTAATACTCTACAGAGTTGTACCTGTCGGGATGAGGAAGGTGATTTCCGTCCGGAAAATCTTCCACAAGCCCGTACTCAACTCAGTTTATCGTAGGAAGGTTACTGGAGTGGTGTTCGTCGACCTTTCAGCTATTATGACACAGTCAATTACAGATGTCTCCTCCACAAGATCCTGAAATTACCAATACACCCATCTACAGAGTTGATTTAAGTAGCTCTTCCGTGAGGAACAGGAATACTCCTATGTTAACTTTGGAGCAAGAAGACAGAAATGGTGGAGACTAAGAACGGTCTACCACAGGTATTGAGGTTGGTCCAACTACTAGTTAATATCTAGGCCAATGTTAAGGAACTCGTCGCTTATTTGTGCAGATTATCTTGGTGTAGCTGCCCAAGACAGTGAATTCATCGTCGAAGAAAGACTGAATATCTCCTGGTCTTGCACCCGCACTTGAAAACTGTGACCACCCATGTACCTAGGGGTGACTGTGGATCGTTTGCCTCTCTCTTTGGCTTTTATGGGGTTCATGTGCAGAATAAGCGGTCCAGCCTAGGAAGGCCACCCACGTTTTAAGAAAATAGCCCCATCCGTCAATTTATTTGCCGCGTCATCACTGGATGTTTAAGAACAACTTATTCGATATCCTATATAGGCTACATCCTATCTGGTAAGAACGCCAAATTCGCAACATATGCTACAAGTAATGAAGAACGCCATTGGCAATCTACAGCGGCATCCCATATTTGGCGATGTACCTTCTGCAAGGAGCAGACTGCAGGTGTGGAAAGAGAGGTTAGCTGATCTCCCCAAACAGAATATCCATTTCCGTGTTGTTTTATAGAGCTCCCCTCCTGGTGGCCCTAGTCCAGCTGGCTGAGGGAAGTCCCTTTATAGGACGGAGGACGAAACTGGGTCGATGCAAAAAAATAATCACTAAAGAGTGGGTTGTCTCTTTTGGAACTTGGAGCAAGATGAGCCGGGTCATGTACAATGGTTTGCTAAGAACTGTGTCCAGCTCTGGCTCAAACTCTTAGTCCTATATGTGTGTGTAGTACCCGTAAGATGAGACTCGCCGTAGACCTAGCAAGGAATCTCATCAAATCGACTTTGAGGTCTGTTAACTTGTGACAAGACTGTGAATTTACTAGATCGCCCATGAAATCCATGTCCTGTTGCTTCATTCCTGTTTTCCATTTCCATTCGCAGGAATCAATCTATTACTTTGAAGCAACTGTACTAATTCAATGTAGTTTATAGATATACATGATGATATCTGGAGCTTGTATCCACAAAAATGTTTGAAATCCCTGCATTCTTCTATGATTTCCGATACTTTCGTAAATTGATTGTGGGGCACTGATTGTTTTTTGTAACACGATCGAAAAGCCTAAAAAAGAAGCAACCGCGTAACCCCTGCCCACTCTCAAGCACAATGAAGCGGTACTCTAAGTCCTTGGCTCTTGCTACTGCTTGTTTGTTTATTGTCTCTATTTTGGAAAAGACTAAAATTGAGCAGCGTATAGATTAAGCCTAGTTTGTCCGTGATGAATGCGTCTGTATGTTTTGTGCAAACATGTTACCACCTCGTCTTAACCAAGCCCTTATTTTTGTAACACGGTTTACCAAGGGGGGGGGGCTCGAGATTCGTTAATAAAGCACCCGATGCCTATGATTTGATACCAGTGGATACTATGGTCCTCCTCTTTCCATTTGTACAAATAAGTTACCAACATACCTAGTAGTTGTCAAATGACGTCTCAATTCCGCTAGTCGGCAAAAGGGCATTTTCCACAGAAAATAGCGAAATCCAATTTTTGCGCTAAAAAAGTAGGCATATCGGATTTTCCAATGCGTTTTCCATCTCTAAATGATGGCAATTGGCTAGTTTTAATAAGATAGAGTTTTAGGAGTCACCCCATAATGTGTCATAATATTTTTTCAAATGCCCCATAAAATATTCCTTGTGTGGCAACCACCCCCCCCCCCCCACCCTTTCGCTTTTTATACGGCATACCCTAACCCCGGTGAAGGTGCTACCTTCACATTTATTTCGCTAAAATGAAATGACCGAAGGATGAGGACGATTAACTGAGAAGCTTTTGAAAGTTTTTGCAATTTATAGCGCACCGGAGCGAATTAACTAGGGGGTGGTACTACCCCCCCCCCCCTTGGTTACTAGACGAAGGGTTAACCCTTTTCCAGTTGTTGTAGGTCGATTTGTTAATGGGATTTTCAAAGGGACTTTGCAGGTCGTTGCCGGTAATTCCCAACTTTCCTGGCCTCTGCGCTGTCCCGGTAAATTCTGTAGAAGGGCACGAACTGCTTATTTCATGGTTACAATAATAAAAACGAGTGAGTTTGTGGACGCGCGTTTCCCATCTACCGAGGTCAAAGTTCCATATAATAGAGAAAATACTAGAACTGTGTACTATTACCGTGTTAAAAAGTCACACATCGTCATAGCAACTACAAACATACTACAGCAGGACGCTATTTTGGAAGCAATATTGAAAATATGGATAAAAACAATCGGAACTGTCGTTCCGATAGTAAAATTGCTGAACAACCCACATGTCTGACGATATTCTTGAGGCATAGGCCAAAAAAAATTGTTATATTGGGTAACCCGACCTACCCTAATTTTGAAAGCAAGCCGTGTACCAAAAGGATACTACCCTAATTTTTGTTATTGTATTTTCAAAAATCTTTATTTTCAAGTTGTTTTTTTACAGTGATTTTTAAACCGATTTCTCAATTTTTTTTGTTTTTTGTGTTCTGTGTAACTTTGGCAACTTCTCTTTAAGATTTTCATACTAAGAGTTCAAATAGTAGCAATATTGATAACATTACTAGAATATGTTGTGATGATTTGATGTTGTAGCATTATTAAAAATTAAAAAAAAAATACGCCCGCCCGCCCTACCCCGCTATTTTGCACTGGCCCCGTTACTCCCATACAACAATTTTTTTGGCCTAAGGATCGTTTTTTTTAACCCGAGGGTCGACTGGCGAAATCAAACGATAAAGTGCATTCTCCATCCGTAACGTGTACATATAATTTGCTGGGCGTAACATTTACCTATGGCCCGCTCCACGGATTCAATCATGCGAGTTTTTCCCGCGCATGTCGAGTTCACGCGCTGGTGTATCGAGGTTTTCCTTCCTCGCCATATGTCGAGTGTGCAGCGTTTATATGTCGATTTACGCTGCTATCGTGTTCGTGCCCTCTATACATCGAATTTCGCTCTCTATATGGTGAGTTTGACTAATCATTTCCCAGTTTTCATCTGTCCAGAAAAAAATCATTCCGAGTTTCAAAATCTCTACATGATTTTTTCTCAACATGAGGAAAACTCGACATGATTTTTTCTTGGACATGAGGAAAACTTGACCATTATTTATGTCAAACTCACCATAGAGAGCAAAACTCGATGTATAGAGGGCAACTGGACAGAAGCGCTTAAACTCGACATATAGCGCACACTCGACATGAGCAAACTCGAGTTTGCGCATGTTGAGAAAAAATCATGTCGAGTTTGCTCATTTGAGAAAAAAATCATGGCGAGTTTGCTGTCAGTGTTGATAATAAAAAAAAAATTTCCAAA
The DNA here is from genome assembly GCA_023653785.1 of Ophioderma brevispina. Classification (NCBI taxonomy): domain Eukaryota; kingdom Metazoa; phylum Echinodermata; class Ophiuroidea; order Amphilepidida; family Ophiodermatidae; genus Ophioderma; species Ophioderma brevispina. Next base: position 71,622 of record JAMKCH010001019.1, on the reverse strand, counting down.
TGTCCCATTTGCACATGTTAAAAAAATCGTGTCCAGTTTTTTAAAATCGGCATGATTTATTCTGGAAATGATTTATGAAACTCGGCACATAGAGTTCAAACCTGGATGGCTGCGCTGTAAACTCGACATTTATAGCGGGGTAACTCGATATACAGCGCATGAAAATCGAACATGCGCGGCAAAACTCGCCATGATTTGATACGGGGAGCGTGCCATATTTACCCGTTGCTACGCCACGCCAGGGAGTTTGTCGAATCAAGCAGGCCGCGGGTCTCTAGTCTTTCTCTATCCCCGCGTAATTCGAGTTCTGCTTGTTCCTCATTGTGGGCTGCCCTACTCCACAGTATGCTCACCCCCACACTGCCTTCGTATTTAATGGGCTACTATGCAAACCGTTAACGTATCACGTTTCAGTCAGCCTATGGTTAATAACAGCCGTGAGGCAGTCATTGAGATCAATGACGTAAATAAATATAGACCTAGGCAGACAGTGTTTTCTTTGGAATTTCTTCACGCTATGGAATTGCCCGATGTCACTTGGATATTGCATCCAAGCACCTACACAAAACTTCCGTAACAACACAGTCAATTAAGAAAAGCACGGCGTTTACTTTCATACTGGTGTAGGAGACTGATCGTTTGCGATCTAAAGTGATCGATCTTTTGGTTGGATTCAATTCTTAGAAATTTGAACATTTCTAGATTAAATGGGTTATGGTGCTGTTAAAATCGATAATCACCACTCCTGTTATTGTGGTTTGAGTTTCAACTCATCGCTGGGTTCACGAAATAGAACAAAAGTAGGCGCCTATGTCGGTCAGTAACTTGAAAATCCTATTGTAGAAAGTTTTAGAAAGCAAGGTTTGAAGAAGTTTTCTACAAGTTTGGAAGGATGCTAAATCAGAATTTCGGGGTCCAACCATGGGAAATGTGGGGAGTTTTGACAAATAAATGGGTAAAATTAATACGGTCAATTTTATCAGGTCAAATTGTTTTTAAATGTACATCAATACATTGGTCTCATAAGGATTAAAAATATGTAGTTCCGACCTTTAGTCACACAGGTACAGCCCTATATTCGAATTCAAGGTCATCCTGGGGTAAAAGTTACCCAACGCTCCGATTGTGCTAAAACTGGTGTCAAATTGTTTGTCTTGCCTTATATCACAATGTTTGGTATTTGGTTCCACAATTTGTGGGTAAAATGTAATGCCTGAAAATTGTGTGCAGAACTGTCAAACTATAGACAAAACATCTTCAAACCTTATTCCCCAAACTTCGAGAATGAGGTCCTCATTTATGACCCTATACAAGAACAAGTTAATTTATTTCCGTAACTTTTAATTTTGTTTTTGTTTTAATGCAGATTTCAAAATGATCTTAGAAAGCTGGAAGAGACAATCAAGACCAGGAACGACCGCCTAAAAGAGCAAAACAAAGAAGAATACGACATACTTCTTCCAAGTGCTATTCCAAATTCCATCAGCATATAAGTGACAGCGATATTTGAAGAAAAATAGTTTCATGAGCATTATCCCGATGTTATGGCTCCGACCTACCATCCCGAAACTAAAGACTGATGAGTGATAGGGTTAGCCAATAAATAGTTGCACTATTTCCTTGAAATTTACTATTATTGCCTTTGTTTCATTATACCTCATACATTTCATAGATAGAATGTAATTTATTTATTTTATTTATTTTTTTTTATTTATTCCACTTTTCCACTGGCATACAAAATGAGTTGAAACATAAAATATTGCACATAATACAAACAAGGATAAAAATGTTCAAAGTTCAGTGAATGGCTGGAGCAAACAGGTGCCTAGCACCTCTAGAACTGCCCCACTAGCAGTCAAAAAGGGAGGGAGAGGATAAACTATCCAAATAAGGAACATTAAACTGGTTTGCATCCGGGACAACGACAAAATGAGGTCCAAGTACAAATGCAGGATGGATCAAAGGATTCGACAAACTTTGACTTGTAAAATTCAGAAACTTGCTGTTTAAATGAGACGACAGAGTTGCACAATCTGATACTAATTGGAAGTTGGTTCCAAATAGGAACGATGCGTTGAAAGAAAGATGACTTGTGAGACTCAGTTTTGCAGAATTGACTGGTCATTTGCAAGGGGTCTGAAGATGATCTAGTGGTGGGACGGGACGGTTCTGTTTTCCTGAGTTAAAAAACACAAACTCATCTACACTTATATCATACATACCTAGATGACACCTAAAAATACACTGAGGTCATTAATTTCTCTTCTATAGGACAGGGGAAGAAGAGAAAGATCATATAGCCTTGTTTTGTAATCACTTTCTGGGTAGCCGAGAATAAATTTTGTGGCCCTTCTCTGGATCCCTTCAACAATACTGATGCTACGTTTGGAGGTTCCGCTCCAGAGTTTGTTTGCTCGTATCCACAAGTCATTGGTAATGGCTTTGTGGTGGTGTCAGGATTTATTCAGCTAGTGTGCTGATCCGGGGCCGCGTGTATCCATGATACAGACGCTCCTAACATGGCCCGCTATTTGAGGCTGGGGTGGATTGGAACAGTCAGGGTTTACACCCTACTCTTTATTCGACACTGACTGCGATGTACATGTACAGTCCCGGTATGGCAAGCCATAAAGGCAAACGTATGCGGCAACGCGTTGCGAGAAATGTAGCCCACGCGTTGCGAACATTTCGGCAACGCGTTGGGACGTCGGCCAATCAAAATCATGATTCTGTGACGATTTCAAAAATAGACCCACAACGCGTTGCTAGATACTTTGCAACGCGGGTGCCCAAACTTCACAACGCGTTGCGAGCTTCACAAACGCGGTGACAAGCTTCACAACGCGTTGCTCGGGTCCACAAGCATAAGGGTCATAACGTATTGCCGCAACGCGTCTGTGAGAAGGTCACAACGCGTTGCGACATTTCCGGCAACGCGTTGCTGACATTCGGCAACGCGTTGCGACATTTCAGCAAAAACGCGTGGCGACATTTGGCAACGCGTTGCGGTGTTTGTTTGGTGTACGGCCAACAAAATCATGAATTTCTGTGGGAGTATTTCAAAAATATAAATCTCACAACCGCGTTGCGACTTCACAACGCGTTGCAAACCTTCAGCCAAACGCGTTGCGGCAATACGTTATGACCCCTATTATTGCCTTCACAACGAGTTGTTATGAAGTTTGCAACGTGTTGTGAAGCTCGCAAACGCGCTGTGATGGCTTGAAACGCGTGTGACGGCCATAAGGGTCAAACGTATTGCCGCAACGGGGTGTGGATCTTATTTTGAATACGTCACAGAAATGCATGATTTTGATTGGCCGACCCCGCAACGCGTTGCCGAAATGTCGCAAAGCGTTGCCAAAATGCCGCACCGCGTTGTGAGACAGTAGCAACGCGTTTCGGCAATACGTTATGACCCTTATGGCTCTGTGAACCTTCGCAAAGCGTTGTGAAGGTTGCAACGCGTTTTTGTTTGGGAAGGTCGCAAAACAGAGTTGTGGAAGCTTGCAACGCGGTGTGAGGTTCACCAAACGCGTTGCTAGATACTTTGGCCAAACGCGTTGTGGGTATTAATTTGTGAAATACGGTCACAGAAATTCATCATTTAATTGGCCGACGCCGGCAACCGTTGCTACTTTCTGCAACCGCGTGCCCGAAATGTCGCAACGCGTTGATGAAAATGTCGAAACGCGTTGCGGCAATACGGGATGACCCTTATGCTTGCAATACCCGTGTCCTCTCTGTACACGGACCGACGGCTTAAAGTCCCCTCATGCTTTCATGATCCAATTTGCCCACAATTCCAAGTGAACCATGGAGGAGAGCGGTATCTGTATTAATCAATACAGCTGGTATACAGACAAATCCAGAATTGCTCACCAGAATAAATCCCAGCAAGCGACCCCACCGGGATTCGAACCGAGAAGGTGAGGGAAATTTGCGGCAGAGGCAAGCACCCTAAACGCTAGACCACGCTCCAAGAGGCAATACCAATTCCACAGGGCTAATTTACATTAAAATTACTTACCAACTTGAACGTTTCGTGTAACAAAGAGTTCATATCTTGATATGTTGTTTATAAATAATTAATTGTTATGTTGTTTAGTCAGCATTCCCTATGTAGCCATACTACCTGGTTATACTGCCCAGATGATTGAAGGCTCTTCCTCATGTCTTCGCTTGATATTCACCATCATTCATGCCCAATTTGGCATAAAAGCGGCGTATAGCGTCCTTAGTTTGACTTGTTTCGTTTGTACGTATTATATAGGGCACAAATGTAAAAAAGTTCTTCAGATAAAAAGTTCTAGACGTATAGCATGGTAAACACTTTGGGATTAAGGAAACACTTGGGCGGATTCATACAAATGTCATTACTTTTAGCATGGAATTCCAGGTAGGAATATCTGATGAAAGCAATAAATAATACTGAAGTGAACTAAAATGAACATTTTACATAGTCCACCGCTTATCAAACTCTGCTAGCAAACTTTCACTGTTCCGGGAAACACTGGAACTGATTCCTACAATTGCCAGTACTGTGGCGTGGAATTTCAACTGGGAATACCAGCTGAAAGTAATAAATGGTACTAAAATGAACTAAAATGCACGCCGATTGTCCACCACAAACCAAAGTATGCTAGCAAATTTTAATTATTCCAGGCCTGAACATTCACAATTACAATAGCCAGTATTTTGACATGAAATTCCAGCTAGAAATATCAAGTGTTTCCTGGAATAAGGAGTCTTCTAGCATTTTGTAAGCGGTGAATTGGACAATCGCTATATAAAATATCCTTTTTTAGTTCATTTTAGTACAGTTTATTGTCTTCATCTGATATTCCGAGCTGGAATTCCATGCTGAAGTACTGGCAATTATATGGATCGGCTCATGTGTTTCATGGAATATTGAAAGCGCACGCGTGTTTAAGTTTTATTTGGTAAGCGCTGGATAATCTCTATATAAAATGTCCATTTTAGAACCATTTTTCTTTCATTCAATATTCCAAGGTGGAATGTCTAAGAAAACTCAAGAAACAACAAAATTCCAATAACGGGCAATAGTTGCTGAAACGTCATTATTTCTATTATTTCGGATGTTATCATGGATTGTGGGGATTGTATACATAACATGCAGTGCAATTAAATAACTTTACCTACTGACCAGAAAACCATTCTTTAAATGAATAATTAGGCTTCAGTCAGAGTTTGTGGTGTTGTAATTATGTCATTTTCTATGAGTTTGGATATTTTCGCTACCAGTTGGGACCCTATCTTTGACCTTTTTTTAAATTGGAAAATGAAATCCCATGGGAAATTACTTATGACTAGAAACCAAAATCCAATGAAAAGTCCTATTTTTCAAATTTGACACTCACTTGGGATGTTATACAGCATTTTAATGGTTTTTTATCCATTTCGGCAGCCATTTTGGACGCCATCTTAGATTTCTTTTTTAAATTAGAAAAAAAATCAAATAATGAATATTTTTTTCTAATTTGGCATTTTTTGTGTTAGACACCACAGTTGTCTATGATTTTACCCATTTTGGCCGCCTGCTTGGATTTTTTAAATTGACAAAATGCGACAATACAAAATTACTTACTATGATTAGAAACTAAATTACAATGAAAAGTTGTTTCACCGGACCCATCCGAAGTTAATCCTGGTTTATAGGAGTTATAAAATAAAAATAGCAATGAGAAGTAAAAGTCGGTTTGGTTATAGAATGTACACAAACCCTCGAAGGGTTTTATATTAAGTAATTTATATATTTATTAATATTTATAATATATTAAGTAATGAATAAGATAAAAGAATGCAAACAAATTGAGACATTCAATAAAATAGAGTAATATCGGGTAAGTTTGTGTATTATTTTTGCAGAACCAAATGCTTTTACATACTTTTAACATTAGGTATGATTATATTTTGCTCTGTGTAATGTCCTTTGCAGCGTACTATCTAAAGAAGTTTTTTTTTTCACATTTATTAATAATTCAAAGTATTGTATCTTATGGGAGGAGATTTATATTCTAATACCAGTATGTAAAATCAATTATATTATTTCATATAATTTATATTAATCTTATGTTTTTACATAGTTCCGCTTTCAAAAAGAAATCCAACAAAGTAAGTTCTGTATTCAGAAAAAAAGGAGATGAGGTCGAAAACGTTTCCAAATACTTCTGAGACAATATTTTGGCCAAGCGTGTATGGAAGCAACGGACCTTATGCGAAGTTAACAAGTGGTCTTGAGATAAGGCTTCCTTATCCGAATATAAGGAATCTTATCCAGGTGCAACTTTTAGAAAAGACCGTTTATTGAGGGGGCCCCCCCCCCCCCCCAGCTTTGTTATCCCCAGATAAGGCCCGTTATTTGCGGTCAGCTTCCGTAACTCCAGATTAACGGATCCCTATCTCGAGATCATGCTCTTAAAACTGGAGATGAAAGTTGAACCCCAATGCGGTCCTGGTTTAGAGTTAAAAAAGCTTATCTCGAGAATACCGACTTCTCTTCTTTGGAGATAAGGAATCTTCTCCTGAGAGGATTTTTCCTCTAGATAATGACTCTTATGTGGGGGTTCAGCTTTGTTTTCGCCAATAATAGCTCTGTAATTTGGAGTCTCTTTTGGCTGTACTTCATATAATGAAGCGTTAAGGCATATTATGCAAATTTTTTTTTAAGAGCGCCCCCAATTTTTCAAAATTTATAATTTTTTTTTGCACAGCTATGTTGGTATTGTCACGAAAACACCCCTTCGACCGAGAATGCTCAAAAATGCGTATTTATCATAAAAGTGATCGTTTTTTGTTTAATAGAATTGGATCCTCGATGGTACTTAACGGCAGAGCGAAATGCTAAGTTTATGCCCAGTCCATGATGAAATATGCGCACCGTCAAGAAAATGACCTCTATACTTGACTCTCCTGACCTTCTCTTCTTCTTATCGTGTTCAAACACTGTGGCTCTCAAAACACGATCCAGCCAGGAAAGCCGGCACAACGTCCGGCGCTTCACTGAATTCGCAAGGTCCTTGCCGGTGCATTGCTGCTCCAGCAGTGGGCAGACCAAGAGGGCGTCCATTGTCTGTGACGCTGTTCCACAACCACAGATAGACTCCGCCTGATCCAGCTTCCAGATAAGCCCCCACCCCCGTCAAGGAAACACCAGACCGGCCAGCTCTGGTTCTCAATCCACTGAGGCATCGCCACTCAGCACATGAGGAGTCAAATCCAGGCGGGAAGATGCCCACCAGCGCTCATCCCGCCGATAGATGTTCATGGTTGATGCAAAGTCTTTCTTCACAAGGCGACATCCCACATCCCAGCGACTATTTCAAGGGGTTGCAAGGACTTTGCCTAAGAAACTCCCTCTGGACCATAGACGGCCCGGCAGCAGGCATCCGTCCAGACAAGGGTGCCTAACATTGGATACTAGACAGCCACGATCGTTGCATGCTCGCACACGCCACGACGGACGTCCGGCGGAGCAATTCCCGCCAGGACGTATAAGTTGTCGGTTGACATTCTGTGATAACCTGGCAGGAGGAGGCATCCAACCCGGACCAGCCTATTGGCATGGTTGATCCATCCCAAACAGGGGCAGGCAACAGCCACCACTCTGCACACGAGTTAGGCAGGCAAGTGCCGTCGATCTTAGGCCACGTGGGCGGCCACCCATCTTGTGCCCCCAGGGTTTTTTGTTTTTTTTGGTTAAATCTCCAGGGTAAGTTCCGTATCTTCATGTCTTAGATATTACGCCTTATCTTGCGATAATAAAGCTGAACCATCTCTCACCATTGCCAACCCTTACAGGTTGGGCAATTCCAGTTCCCAACAATTAGTCAAAAGCATAAATAAACCCTAGATGTTCAAAGAACGATCAAAATAAAATCAGGAGAAGTTTCAGGTGAAAGATGATTTTAGAATAGTGAAGATAAAAGTTCGGAATTGTTACACACAGGTGACTGAAGCCTGATAAAAATTTAGGATATGTTGTTGTAGGCAATGTTTAAAACCAATTCTGTGGTTAACACACAATGCAGTCACATATGTATATAAAATTACAAAATATTGACTGGACGCACAACATAATTATTTGTATTGGCCAGTTTCTTTCAATCCGATATCTTTGGTTGTATTGCGAAAAAGAAATCGAAGATTTTTTGGGTATTTATGGCCCCTATTTTGGAGTAATGACGAACCTCAAACCCGCCCCTAACTCTACAAATCAATTGGAATCGACATTATGTATTTATAATGTTATATATGTGAACAATTGTCTTTATATGTTGCTTTTAGGAGTACTGAATAAATATGAAATGAAATGAAATATTATAATATTAGTGATAGCATCATGCTTATACCGTATTTTTTAAATTTGAAGGGCATTTCATGACACAAATCTCATCCCACCGACTTACCTCAAAAAGATTTTAATACATGGAACCGTTGCCAAGTATACGTGAAATTCGATTTACTCTTGGCATTGGGGCATACCAAATTCTCGAGTTAGCATTAGGACACAAGCCCTAAACGCTCGTTTCGATTTGCTGCCCCGATCGTTTGGAATTCACTTCCAAACACCCTTAGTCACTCTAACTATGAAATACTGGTTACCACCTGGACCAAAATTGCTACAGAAGGTTTTCTTGCTGTAAATAGCAGTAACCAGATCTGCCCACACAACATATAAAAAAGGTTAGTAGAAAAGGGGAAGCTGGAGGGACATGCTAATTTGCAGTGCATTGACTCTGACGTGGTATTTCGACAAAGTATATAGCTCATTCAGGCACGTTTCGGGAGATTTCCATTTTTCTGTTAGGGATTTGAACATGTTTTACCATGGCTATGCCTGCAAGGTGTGTAGAGCACTTGCAATTGATTATTTAAAGTGGAAAACGTGATGGTCATTCTTCAAGATGGCCGCAATTTACCGCAAAAATTAATTTGGCATTTAGATGATTTGGTGACGGCAATTGGGATGGGGGGAGATCTTTATTTAGCAAAATGATTTCAGAGAGTGAGAGTATTTATTCAAAACATTGGGTCAACTAGTTGCCGGAGCAAGTGAAAAATAGGGTCCTTTCGCAGAGGTCCTTCGATAAACTGTATCCCAAATACTGGGGGGTCATCGGTACATAAGCGGAAATAAAAATGGGGTTATCCAGTATGAACACTTTTAAGGGGGGGGGGGGGGCCAATTGCTGCAATGAAATTATAAATCTGTTTAAAATGGGCACGTAGGCTTGACGAAAATTTTGAAATTGGGGTTCAAATTTTAAAAACGTGGATTTAATAATTTTAGGTAAACTTGTGATAAAAGTGGATAGCAGGAAAGAAGAAATATGGGGGCTATTAAGTATGTGAACATTTTAAAAAGGGGGGTCATTTGGTTTAATAGCCTTAGTAATATGTAGGAAAGCAGCATAAAAAGGCGACCAAGCATTTAGACGTCACCAAAGTCAGCATCCCCACAGACCTTGACTACGCGCAGCCTCTACAGGGATGTGATATGTGCTGCACAAGACACTACAAAGTATCATTGAGAATTTCTGAAATCAAGTCACCTACAATCTAAAATGCCAAAGAGACCGGATGAATACTGACCGTCAATGAGAAGAGAATCATCAACCATCTGCAGTAAACAAACGGTACCCACCTCAAAATGTTAGACCCAAGTACCTCGGTCTATGTTGACAGCAGAAAGACTCAATGGTTAAACGGCCGTGGCCTGATGCTAATAGCATCGTCCCCATACTCCTCCAGATTGTTCCCGGAATTGTCAACATTTTTGGTATTTGAAGAAGCTACTATTTTCTCTCATTTACCCTGTGAATCTTAGGGTTAAAGGAATATTTGGTTTGAAGTTATGAGCGAAAATGTCCCCATTTTGGTCGCCCGAATTAATTTTCACATATCATTCATATAGGGCTAAGAAAATCGTATTTTTGCTCTCACATGAACGGGTTGAAATACCAGCGCAAAACTCTACAGACTTGGGTTTTAGAGGTGAAAACCATTCTATCAAGATGAAAACTTTAGTTACTTCCATATCCGTGTAGTCCCCTGCTAATATATTGTATAATACCAAAATATAAGAAAAAATGGACCCATAGATTTTATGCAAATTACATGTCTTGCCATGCTTCCTTTTTCTAACCTTTTTGAGCAACAAACTTGGCTCATATTAACATCAAAATCATCGTCAAATCACTGAAAATTTTGGAAAGACTTTCTGCAAAAAATGAGGAATAAATCAACGCAGTGTACCTTTAAAGTCTGACTCGAGATTTTTCCGATGATGCCGCCCTCAATTTCTAAGAAATCGTGTTTAGAAAAGGGGGGTAGTACACGATCCTACACAACTCGATTTGGCATTGGGGATTTCCAAACGGTAAGTGGGGGAACCTCTACGTGCATTTACTATGGCAGTCTCGTTCCCAGTGACTTAAAAAATCATCTCTTAAAAACACCCGTTGTTTTCAAAAGCATATTCTTAATATCATGATAAATTAACGAAAAAATATTGACTTCAAAATCCGTCGGGGTTATGGATTAACCCCGCTGCACAATAGTGTATTCCAATAACGGTCATTAGGTTAAATATTTTGACCAACCTAGTCTGTGAGGCAAGCCTGTGTGTAACCGTTTGATATGCCTAGAGCGCCCTCCTAACCGTTAAGTCTTTGAAACAGACTAGCACCTGAAGTTGATGCCGCTTTGAATTTGCTGTTGCTGTTAGGTTGGCATAAACCTACCACCCCCCCTGTCGTGTTTTGATATACAAATGCTTATCCGCATCACATCCAAGCTCAAATCGATGGCCTTCATATAGAAAATCAAACGACTTTGTTGTTATAAAAACTCTTGGTTGATTTTTGTGATCATGGCCCAGTATCTATTGTACTGTTTATATAAATGTTTGCTGGCATCGAAAACACTGAAAAGCCGATTCATCTCAACTTTGGAATTGTGCATTGTCGGTGATTATAATTTAGTTCCTAGTCGACTATCCTGCATGAATTTATCAACTGAAAAGGCGCCAAAGTTTTAAATTCACAATATTTAAAAGGTCCATGGCCCGATCCCTAATAGCATGTCCCCCAGAAAGCTCAGAGTTTACCGGAAGTGGTCCACCTTTTGGTATCAGAAGAAAAGCTATTATTTTCTCTTATCTGTGAAATTAGGCAAAAGGATGTTTGGTGTTTGGAAGTACTATGAGGCAAAATTGTACCCCAATTGGTTCGACCAATATTTAATTTGACACAGTAAGTACTCTATGGGGCTATGAAATCACGTTTTCTGCTCTCACGTGAAAATGCATGAAATTCGGCGCGAAAACTTTAAGGTGGGGGTTTTGGGTGGAAGGCCAAATCTATCAAGATGAAAACTTATATCCTTAAATCGGGGCCCCATCCCCCTTTAAGAGTACTAAGCTAAAAAATAAATTTAGGTTTATAATAAAAACCTAAAGTTTCTATATCAGTACAGCTTGCACTAACCGCTTTCTTATCCGATATAGATTGCTGCTTAGCTAAAATAATATAAAGCGCATGCCAAATAATAATATGAAGAGAAACCAAAGAGAGGTGTTCCAAACCAAAAGAACGGGGCCGTTTGGTGGGGGGTTATGGGTAGCAAGTAAACCAAAGTAGAAGGATCATAAACATGAAAACTTCCAAAACAATTGTTGAAAAGGTTGCCAGTCCAAAAAACAGGCTACTTTTTTCTAGTATCGGTCAATCCCCTCAGGGTTGCAGACCAAAATTAAAACAATTGTGATCTACTTTCCATTTACAGTTCAGAAATCCCCCTCACCACGTAGTTTCACATTTACAACTCTCATAAGAGCAAAACACACAATTTCACATAAATAAATAAAAGCACAAGCCTAAAATCACCCAATAGCAAAATTTCACATATGTGTCAGAATTTTTTTAGTTACGAACATCAAACTCGCAGGCGTTATACCGGCAACACAAGATGCAAGTCACAAAATCTTGTAGTGGGCAAATCGATGTGAATTTATGAGCGCGGAGTAATTGTCTTAAATTTATGTGTCAAAATGCCACTTAGTTTGAGGAAAACATACCAGTTTCATGTCAGTCATGAAAATTCATCACTTTCTTAATATAACTCGTGCATATTCAGACATTGTGAAGCGGTTGTTTTTAGTGGCCATGCAAGAAAGAGTAGTAACCACTCCAGATTTTGATCCTACGGCAGCCAGCTTAGTGGGTGGTTTTTAAAACTCCCAAAAGTACAAATGTAAGCAGCTCGAATGTGCACGCCAGATTAGGCGAACCTAGTCCACCAGTCTGCTGATCACCAAAAATCTGAACTTTTTTAGGTAAGTCGGGGACGAGGCTATGGAGCACGAAGTTTTAAAAATCCCGGAAGGCGAGACAGTTTAAACGCTTAGTAGCAAATCACACACGTTTCGTATGCAAGAATTGCAGAGGCCCACATATGGATTAAAGGGGACATTTCGCGATCCACAGACTCGTCCCCCATTTAAAAAAAGTTTTAGATTTCATATCATCGACCGTCAACATTAGTAATCCATGTGTGCCAAAATATTAGTGCAAAGTCGGCCGGTTGTTGTGATATATTACCCTCAAAAATTGATTATAAAATATTATTTTCTCAATTTGTGATTTGAGAAAAAGGATTTCTCACGGGAAAAGGAAAAGTTACTTTCTTATGATAAAAAAGAGAGCAGTGGATTTCCCTAGTTGTTTTTGCAAAGGTGCACATGTAGATTGCATCAATAGGGGAAAAGTGGGGATTTCCCCAAGATGTCTGAAATTAGAAAACTGAGTCAACTTGTTGAAAATAGGTAATTCCCCCATGAAGTTATATATGTGAAGTGATGTAATTCAGGTGATGTAATTTATGTGAATTCCAATTGGTCAGCTAGTGCAAGGTTATGTTTATGCATGATGCTGTGGTAACGTCTATTTTAAGACTTGGGAACTTTGTGAAATGATGGTATAAAAGCTGAGTTGCAAAAGTTTTGATTCGCCAGCAGTTGTAATCTAGAGCTATACAGTATGTTTAACTTATAGCTAGTTTTAATCTACAATAATGGTAGATTTGTGTTATGCATAGTGCCAGGATTTATGATAACTTTGGAGACCGCTGGAGCTTGAAAGCTAATTAAACTGTTTGCTGTCGTCTTTTAAGCCAAAAGAGCTTTAGTTTTGGAATCAAAAGGTGATTCCAGTTTTTGGTCCTAAATGAGGACATTAACGATAGACTGATGGTGGTAGAATACCTGGACTGTATTGCAGAATATTAGTGTCGTCCAGGGAAAACCCCGTCGTCTTGAACTGCTGGACAAAATTACCTTCAGGACTGAGAAGATTCCCTTGGAATATATTACCTGAGGAGTTTTATGTGAACTTATGCGCTGTCATTTTTGAGTCTTCGATGTGAGGAAATATCATCGTTGAACTGCAACGCTTCCTTGTGGACAGTAGTGGAACATTGTTTACAAATTAAGTATTAATCATAGAAATGTTGTGTAATTTTATTAATAGTAATGTTTGTTTTGGACATGCCAAAATTCTTGAACAATTACAAATCATTAAAAAAATAGCGTATTTTATTATATAAAATTTAGAAAAAACCAAAAAAGAAAAATTAAAAATTTGTGTTTTAAAAAGTATTTTACTGACCTTTGACGCCACGAGACGTCCTCATAACAGAATGGGGCTCGTCAATCGGGAATGAATTGAGATATAATGTGAGCATTATCAAGATTTTACACATTTAAAATAGTCTTGTCAAGAAACGCCTCTATTTTATCCACCCAACCGCGAGGACGCCGAAGGTAGGCGCGGTCGATCGCGAAGGCGGCAGGGAGGCCGAGAGGAGCGAGGCGGGCTTTGCGCAATTGGTATTTCACTGTGCAAGCATAATGTGTCAATCAAGTATGTCGTCATTGTAAGCACCGCCCAATTGCATCTGATTGACAAGCGTTTTCCAGGATACTTGGTCAATATCGATTGTAGTCGCCGTAGCAAAATTACCATATTCCCGATTTTTATTTTTGTGTTGGACACGGCCCGATTAGCATACGATTCAATGCAAAAAAATCACTCGACAGAAGTTCTGGACAGTGCGAGTGCAAGCGAGTTGAGTCCGTAAGGTATGAGAGGCTGATGGGCTGTTGTAGCCCAGCTCTGCAGAACTAAAGAAGTCCCCAGTAAAAGTTACTCACCACCTCCATGTCACATAACACACTGAATATGAGACTAGACTAGGGTATACGTCAGTCATTTTTGATCAAATATTAGTACTGCAGTGACCAGTCACAATTGCCACTCACAGACATGACCTAAGTGATTTTGAACATTAAATTAAAATGACTAGAAATCTGACGAGTATCATCATGACACGCAGAATGTGACTGTCGGCGAACATCCCAAAATGCAAGCCAGAGAAATTGACGTCTAGTTCAAAAATTCACGCCGAGAGAAGAATTTAGGGGACACAACCTACGGTGTTGCCCACGGACGCAATTTTGCATGAAAAATTTAATTTTTGCGGCCCATGTATTTCTACTTGTGCACAAACAAATTGTAGTTTTGGAAAAATATTTTGCAAAAGATATTTTATAGTTTTGCCAAAATGATTTCAGAAGTTTTGCAAATAATATTGTAAGAGGTTTTTTGCAAAAATATTTCAGCGTTTGCAAAAATTATTTCAGAGTTTTGCAAAATATTTCAGAGTTTTGCAAAAAACATTTCAGAGTTTTGCCAAACAATATTTGCAAACAAATATGCCAGATGTTTTGCAAGAGAAGAAAATTTTATAGTTTTGCGAAAAGTATGTAATAGTTTTGCCAATAATTTATGTACACTACTTTTGCGAAAAATATATTAAATATTTTGCAAGATTATTTATAGTTTTGCCGCAAAAGTAAGCAGAGTTTTGCAAAAAATATTTCATGATTTTTGCCACCAAAATGTCTATTTTGCGAGAAAATTTTCCGACTCGTTATCGGCCAGACAAGTCGACACCAGACCAATTTTCAGGGCACTTCCGGCATCACGGAAAGAACCGAAATTGGAAACCGGAGGCGAACTACGAGCTATGTTTAACCACCAGGTCAATTCCCAATCGTGGAGCCCACCACCACTGGATGGGGGAGTGTGGCTGGACCTAACCATGCAACATTAACGCAAGAAGTGTAGTAACCGAAAATGGAAGCATTTATCGCTGAAAAGTGCGTCACATGAAGACAAATAGAAAACGAGTGTTAAAGTAATTAGAAGATTGAATATGGGGTGACTGATGAAGAAGGTAGGAAACAATTCATTACACTGTATTAACAGAACTTCAGAAAACAGAAGCAGTACTGTTAACATAATAATAATATGATGCAGGATAGAACCTGAGAGAAGCGAGCGCTCAGAATTCACTTTTATTTCTTCATTATTTGCATAGAAAATGCACGCAAAAATCCATAAAATTACCGTTTTAAAAAAATCCCAACAATTCCCAAATCCAGAGATCGTGTCCGGCCCCGAGTTAAGTCGTATTCTTTCGACTTCCTTAGAAGAATAGTATGGACAGCTTTGGGGCTTAAAAGAAAAGAATCGGGGACGGCGCGGGTCCCCAAATAGGTCGTCCGATTAGAGTGATGGTTCTCGAATAATTTCTGAAATGCACATTCAGTTTCGGTGTAACATGCTTAACCTGGACATGATTTCTGATTCAGCAATAACAATATAAAACAATGTAAAAAATAATCATGTTAACATGGTCATTGTCTCATCCCCTGGACAATGTCCCATTACCTCCAGGGACCAAGTCCCATACCTCCAGGGACAAGTCCCATTAACTCCAGGAAACAATGTCCATACCTCCAGGACAATGTCACCTACCTCCCAGGACATGTCCCATACTCCCAGGACAATGACCCAATCCCCAGGAAAATGTCCAATATAGCTCAAGACAATGGTCCCATACCTCCAGGACAATGTCCAATAACCCAGGACAATGTACCTTACCTCCAGGACAATGTCCCCATACCTCCAGGACAATGTCATTATTCCAGGACAATGTCCATCCTTCAGGGACAATACTGTCCCATACCTCCAGGACAAAAAGTGTCCCATATCACGGACAATGTCCAAACCTCCAGGACAAGGTCCCACACCCAGGACAAAGCCCATTATCCAGGGACAATGTCCCATACTCAGGACAATGTCCATACCTCCGGAACAACACTGTCCCATATTCCAGGACAATGTTCCATACTTCAGGACAATGTCCCATACCTCTCAGGACAATGTCCCATTTCCAGGACAATGTCCCATTACTTCAGGACAAGTGTTCCATACCCCAGGACAATGTCCCATATCACGGGACAACTGTCTCATAAACCTCCAGGACAATGTTCCCAGACCTCCAGGAAAATTGTCCCATATTCCATGACAATGTCCTCATACTAGCAGGAGACAACTGTCCCATACCTCCAGGACCCTGTCCCAATCACCGGGACAATGTCCCATACCTCCAGACAATCTCCCTGTATACCTCCAGGACAATGGTCCCATACCTCCAGGACAATGTCCCATATTCCAGGACAAATGTCCTACAAGAAAAGGTCCCATACCCCGGGACAAGGTTTCCCATGACCCAAGACCAATGTCCCATACCTCCGGGCAAGTCCCATATCCCCAGGCAATGTTGATATCCCCAAGACAATGTCCCATATCCCCACGACCATGTCCCATACCCCAGGACCAATGAACAATTCACCAGGACAATGTCCCTAACCCCAGGACATGTCCCATTACCCAGGACAAATATATTATACCCCTAGGGGGACTAATGTCCATACCCCATGACAATGTCCCCATTACCCCAGGGCAATGCGTAATACCCAGGACAATGTCCCATACCCCACCAGGAAAATGTCCCCATACTCCAGGAGAAGATCCCATTACCCCGGGCAAAGTGCCATACCCCAGGACAATGTTCCATACCCTCCAGACAATGTCCCCATACATCCGGACATGTTGCTGCATGGTGAGGCAATGCCCACACTCCAGCATGCCAGTGGTGGTGAGGCGGCACAGATTGGGGAGTTGACCTAGTGGTTAAACATAGCTCGTAGTTCGCCTCCGGTTCTAATTTCGGTTCTTTCCGTGATTTCGGAAGTGCCCGAACAATTGCTTGGACGTCTCCGATACGTTTCGGAAAATTTTCTCGCAAAATTATGAATTGTGTTGCAAAACATCCTGAATATTTTTGCCAAACTCTGCTTTATTTTGCGGCCAAAACTATAAAAATTATTGCCAAACAAAACTGTAATATATTTTCGCAAAAAGTAGTAAATAATTATTGCCCAAACTATTACATCCCCTTCGCAAAACTATAAAATATTCTTGCAAAACTATTGCATTTATTTTTTGCAAAATTATGTTTGCAAAAAATACAAAAACCTAATTTTAACAATTTACATTTTTAAAAATATTTTTCCAAAACTATGAAATATTTTTGCAAAACTCTGAAATATTTTTGCAAAACTCTGAAATATTTTTGCAAAACTCTGAAATATTTTTGCAAAATTCTGAAATATTTTTGCACAACTATAAAATATTTTTGCAACTATAAAATATTTTGCAATTATTTTTCCAAAACTACAATTGTTTTTTGCAAAAGTTAGAAATAAATTGCGCAAAATTAAAATTTTTCATGCAAAAGTGGCGTCCGTGGGGGGACACCGTAATATTCCTGGCTGTATTCGCTTTTTTGGAATCCGGTCACAAAAAACCCGATTAATTAAATGGTTATTGATCAGTTCCAAAAAACTGTATTCTAGGAAAAACTATTTAAGCGAACGCATTGACATCATTGATCAATCAACGATCGCTATAGTATCGAAGCTATCCCGAAAAATCAATGAGTAACAAAGAAAAGGAAATATTTGCGAAATAAGGCTTTGATTACGATCAACTTTGAGCGGGTTCCAGGGAGGGGGCGGACTACACAACTGAAATAAATAATCAAAGTCTGATAAAAAGGGCTAACATTTAAAAGTGTTATAGTGTTTCGAATATTGTAAACATGGTGCACATTTTGGATACAAATTTTGTTGTGTATTACATGTACACTTTGTAGTTTTGGTTCAAATCACAATGGAGTTTCATCCAGAAGAGTTCATAGGGCAAATAACTTGGGAAATGTTTGATGAGCTGAGAAAGCCCGAAGTTCATGAACTAGCAAGCATTCGGACTTGAAGCAAAACATGCAAATGAGAAAAAAAAATAATTGATAGTGAAAATTTTGTCCAGGAAGATGTTTGGGCTAGTTCATATTTGGATAGATCGGAAGAAATTCTTTGAACGGCACTGGTGATGGCCCGTCAAGTTGAAAGAGCTTGAAATTCAAAAGAAATAGATTGAACAAGATGGGAACTGGAACAAAGACAAAAAGAGATGGAATTGGTAACAAATTGAAAAAGAAAAGAATTGGAAAAAGAAAAATTGCAAAATGGATGAAACAAAAAGAGCTTGAAGCTCATCCAGAGTCGAAAAATTGAAACAACAGGCTAGCTTTATCGACTCTTCCAAGCCCCTGGTTTTGATGCGGCGAACAATATTCGCCTGGTTTCCAAAATGTCAAGAACAGAGTAGACAAATACTTCTTACACTTGAGGAAAGTGCCATAGCTTGAATGGCCCAAGTAGTCTTGGACTTTGTTGCTACAGTCAGTTTTCAATATTGTAAGCCCGAGAAATATATTCGGCCATGTCATTAGACATATGTAGTGATTTAAGATGAGGTTAAGTCAGGCCAGTGCTCAAAGCTATGAATTGGGTGCCATAGGCATATAGACAAAATTCAGAGGTCTTGTCAGAACAAGGATGACCGGACCGAATGTTTGAATTTTCCCGTGTAAAGGACAAATGCTTGATCGTAGGCTTCGCCTCCAAAAGAAAGTCGGGCAACATTTTGGTCCCCCAACTTATGGAGTTGATGGTCGTTGAAGATTCAAACAGTGCTAATCCCAGATATCAAACACACCGGGATGAAAACAAAATGGGCAGTTTTGCGTGAAGGCATCCTAAGGCCGATGATTAATTCTTTGCACTCCAAAAACTAGTAGGCTTTAGCCAAGAATTTTACTAGTTACACCAAATACAACAATAAACAATAAGTCGGATTCTAACAAAGCGTCTCATGGGAGCACACAGGAGGGGAAAACCCAGTCAGGTCCCCATGAAAAGGGGGAGCAAAAGAAAATAATGGTGCAATCAAAAAGCCTGGGATGGGACCCAATCAGAGTTCACATGCCATCACTGTAAAAATAAGCCAGGACATACAAGTCAAGTTGTTGGGAAATACATGGCTATCCACCCAAAAGGGAGAGAGCCAAAGTGAGTCAAAACCAATAAGTTTTGTGCAGAGCATTTACTTTGGAGGGCAAAAGTTCATTCTTCTGTTCTAAAACAAGAAATTCTCAAAAGGGAATTGACACAGAAACAGTAAGGGATGACTTTAGCCTTTTGTTTGGAGGATTTGTGTCCCCTTTCAGCTGATAGTTTAGATCCAAACCCATTAGAATCATGCGTGACACGTGTTGCGCACATCAGTCTATGATATTGGAAGATGCACTTCATTTGATATTGAGATTTCCACAGGAACTAGTGCATTGATTCAGGGGATAGGTATGGATTGTATAGTGTCCCTCCTCTCAGCAAAATGATTTGAAATCAGACTTGGTTTCTGGAACTGTCTCACAATTGGTGGTTAGACAAGAAACTGCAGTAAAAGGGGATCCAGTTGTTAGGGAATGATTTGGGCACGGGGGAAAATTACGCCCAATCCCATAGATTTTCCCAGGTGCCCTGTACATGATGAACTTTGATGGGAAATAGAAATTTTCCCCGCATGTGCAGGAAAACAGTGAGCAGGTGAGGAGTCAAAATACTCATACACATAGGAAGAGCGTCGGGGATTGACTTGGTCCCAAATTAAGAAGGATATTTTTCTCTCAAAGTTAGAGGAATTTGGAGGTCATCTCCCTTTTCGTCAGGGGAGACTAATTACCGATTAGTGAAAATCAGCCCCTGAGCGCAAACAAAGTGATACCTGGTAACAAAGAATCCAGTGCCTTTGGAGCATGAATAGAGTTAAGGAGACTCTTTAAGCCATGACAAGGCGGTAAATAGCAAAACAATGACCCAGCACTTAGGAATTAGGTGAGAGGGCATGAGCAACAGGAACCGAGCAATTCCTGGTATGTTTCTACAAACAAAACTGGTGCCTCATGAGAAAATGGCGCCCCCCGATGCACTTGGAGAGGAAGAATGAAGTTGTGCATCAAATTGTAGTGCCAAAGGTGGATATCATAGGGAAGTGATAGACATAGCCCCATGATAGTCCCCAATGGCAGGACACTTAGGTGTGAGAAAACACATGGCAGAATTAGGATTCCAAAATTTTTGGTGGCCTACACTCATTAACAGAATTGTCTGAGGATTGGCAAGACTTGTCACACATGTCAAATGGTGGGCAAGCCCATCAGAAAATTCCTACTGCTCACTTGCAACCAATACCAGCATGTTAGCCATTTAGTATGTGTTATAGATTTCTAGGACCGCTTCAAGACCAAGTCAGGAATCAGTATTTACTGACGCATCATGTGTGCTTCCACAAGTTTCCCTGAGGCTATACCCTTGAGAATATTAGGGCACAGAATGTAGTGAAAGCTCGAACAAAGTTTTTCACCTAGTAAGGTCTTCCAAAATCAATTCAGTCTGATAAAGGATCAAATTTTCATGTCCAGGTTGGTGGCAACAAGTCATGGACCAGTGGGGAATTTCCCACTCGTCCTTCAGCCTACCACCCAGAATCCCAGGGGGCCCTAGAAAGGTACCACCAAAAACACTTGAAAACAATGATCCAAGCCTATTGTTTTTTGAATTTGAGAGGGATTGGATTAGGGAGTTCATCTCCTGTTATTTTGCTACCAGGAGGCTGTACAAGATCTTAGGATTTAGTCCATTTTAGTTGGTGTTTGGTTCACAAAGTTAAGGGGACCATTGAAACTAAGCTGAAAGAAAAGTTGGTTGTGTGAATCCTGATGGGAATTTGCTAGACTATGTGTCTCAATTCGGGCACAGGCTCCAAAGAGGACACAGAAAGTGCCAAACAAAATCCAAAACAGAGCCCAGGCCAAAATTAAAAACATGGTATGACAAAGAGGCCAGAAACAGGAGTATTCAAACCAGGTGACAAAGTTTTGGACTTTTTTCCATACAAGGGCATCCCTTTGCAAGCCAGTATTCTGGACCAATTGAGATTGAGAACAAAGTGGGAGACCTTACACTATGTGATTCAAAGACACAGGTATACGTAGAAGTCGACAAGTATGTCACATAAATATGCCTCAAAGAGTATAATGAAGAGATGACGTACAGCCTGCGTGTGTGGTGGTCGGTGTTAGCTGTGGTGTATCACAAATTATGACATCACAGAGTCAGTACCCGACCACGACAGCACTATAAACACATAAAATGATTATGGTGGGTCAAATTGCAAAATTCTGACATACTGCCATGTAGACAAGAAAATAGGTCATCTCCAGAAAGTCAACAAGGTGAATTGAAAGAGTTACGTATGAGTGCGAAAACATATTTACTGATGTACCAGTGAGAAACATGTCATAAACCCATGACATGATGTAGTGACTCCGAGCTCTAAGGGTGAATCAATCAAGTTGCAGCATATCAGAATGAGGTGAAATACAAGGTGACAATGGAATAGTAGAACAGAGCAATAGTGAATGGAGTTCCCCATGTATTCTGGTTCCCAAACCTGATGGTTCATTTTCGTTGTCAAGATTTTCGAAAAGTCAACATCTGTTCCAAAACCGATCATATCCGATCCCACGGATTGATACAGTGCATAGATAGAGTTGGAAATGCCAAAAACAAATGTTAGCAAATTTAATTTGTTGGAAAGGGTATTGGCAAGTTCCCCTCACTGGGACCGTGCCAAAGGAAAAATTTCAGCCTTTTGACGCCCGATGACCTATACCAATACAAAAGAATGGCATTGGTCTCAAAAAGTCTGCCGCAACATTTCAGGATGTAGTGAACAGAGTGGTTGAAGACATAGACAATTGTGAGTATGAAAGCCTATGGGGAGGATCTGCTTGTACGGTGAAACATGGGAAGACCACATTAGACAGCTCCCTCAGTTGTTTAAAACTTATCTTCAGCAGGTTTGCCGGTGAATCTGGGGAAAAGAGAATTTTGCCATGCAAAATGTCACATACTTAGGGCGTTTGTAGGACAAGGGCAAAATTAGGCCAATCACCGCCAAAAGTTGAAGACATGAGAAATTCCCCACACCACAAAGCAAAAGGATTCATGAGAATCTTAGGTATGGTCGGGTATTACAGAAAGTACTGTCAAATTTCTCAGAAATTGCGTCCGCTGACCAACCTTCTGAAGAAAAACGCAAAATTTGTGTGGTCAGAGCAATACCAAAAAGCGTTTGAAGAAAAATCAAGTCTATTTTGATGAAGGCGCCAGTTTTGATTGCGCCAGAGCTTGTCAGAAACAATTCAGTGGCAGTTGATGCCAGGGAGGTAGGCTGTGGTGGAGTTTCATGCAAGCAGATGCAAAATGATGTCGATCATCCTGTATGTGTATTTCTCAAAAAGTCAAGTTGACAAATATCAGAAAAACTATTCAAAAATGGAAAGAATGTCTTGCTGCTATTGTCAATTGCAATGATTTGAAGTGTACTTGAAGGACAACAAGTGACGCAGTTCTAGGTAACACGGAGTAAATCGTTGACCTTTCATCCACAAGATGCGAAAAAACAGACTCAGAGGATTCAGGTGGAGTTTAAATCTACAAGAATACAATCTGGACATAAGACACATCAAAGGAAAAGAAAACGTCTTGGCAGGATGCCTTTTCCAGAGCTGCTCAATTTTGTTGCAGAAAGTAGTATTACAACTGGTAATAATAGAATGACGCAGCAATGAAAGGAACACATTTAAAAAGTGTAAAATTGCACTGTATAAACTGCATGTAAAGTTAACCACAAACTGGTTAAAGGTATAAAGCCAGATTTTGTAAACATTTTAATTTCATTAAAATTTCTTTTTAGTGGGCGGATGGTAAATTACCCTCAAAATTTTGATTAAAATATTATTTCTCAATTTTATTGAGAAAAGATTTGCTCACGGGAAAACGTACTTTGTTATGATAAAAAAAAAGAGAGCAGGGGATTTCCTAGTTTGTTTTTGCAAGGTGCCAAATGTTAGATTGCACAATAGGCGGAGTGAGAATTCCCCAGAGTAAATCAGAAAACGAGTCAACTTGTTTATTGCATGAGATCAAAACATGGTGAAATAGAATACCCCCATGAAGTTATTATAATGGTGTAGTGGTAATTATAAGAATGATAATATAATGGTGTAGACCTGCAACACGCATCACACCAAGGTCCGAGAAGAAACCGGGATTTATCATTATTATTAGAATTTCTCGGTCATTTATGACTCATGTATTGCCTATGAATGAGATTATAAGACTCGTTGAGATTTTGACGATTTCTAATGCAATGATTTCTGACTGTTTGATGTTATATTTGAGTTTGTAAATGATTACGAGGAGAAAGGCATGAAGCGAGGGCTTTTCAATTCATGAAATACTCACGTGAAACCAGAGGATCGATACAACATGCCAAGGGACAAAAGTGCTCAACACGCAAGAGTAACGGCGGCTGTAGCTACCAATCCGGATACGATAGCAGTACAAGATGACCAGAGCAGTTTGTGCTCTAAAGATATTATTCTAGATATGAAGAAGGAAATTACGGGTACTTGAGGAACCAAGAAGGAGATAATGGAATATGAGGAAGCGGAAATGTGCGCGATTGAGAAAACCCCCACGGCTATCGGATATTGAATCTTCGACGTCTCTGCATGCGGAACGACTGGATAAGATGAACAGACCACTTACTGAAGTATGAAAACTGAGATGGCGAAACGAAGATCAAAGTTCTGGAAGAAAAATGACTTTGTCTTGAAATACATGATAGCAAACAAATCTCTTTGTTTTATGGTTGTCCCAGAGGAAACGGGAGAGAAAAGACTGAGTGAAGTAATGGCAGCAGTGTTTGAGGACAGTTATGGTCTAAAAGAACAAGATATCCGAGATATTAAGACTGTAGAGATGCACCGATTGCCGTCAAGGAATGTAAGACCGGTAAACGGTAAGTTACCACCAGGCAAGAATAATCACCGTTGCATCAATGAACGATATAAATTACTTTGCCCTAACACAAAGAAACATTTAAAAGAAGGTAGTTAAACTACGTGTACTGGGATCTTCCCCAAAGATGAAACAAGACGGGCGTCGCCTTAGCGAGCAAGCGTTCTAATGAGTCTGATGAAACAGAAAATAACGCGGGGATCCGAGGGTCAAATCGTGTTTTGTTGAATATAAGCCAAGAGACAACCCGGGCAGTGATTGGAAGTTGTACGTTGATTAGGAACACTCTTAGTGGTGATATTGAACTGAGGAATGAGTGTGTTTTCAACAATGGACATGTGATTATAATATAACACAAATTACAACATTACTTATACACCTCCGAGTACAAATTTGGTTGAGAAAAAAAAATTACAGGCATTCTAAGTTATTGCTTACGAATGTTGCAGAGCCAATGTCAAGGAAAGAAGATGACTCAAGCGTCCAAATTCTAAAATTATCAATGTATGTTTCATGTGTTGGCGAAAAACGTTGTGTGAATATACAATTTAAAAAAATGGTATGCACTACCTATATACCTCCAAGTATAAACTTGGTTGAGGATTTGCAGGCCTATTATGATATTGTAGTATATCAGGAGCACAATTCAATGCATTATGGGAATAATGCAATATTCTAAAATTCTCAATTTTGTAGGGAACCTAGTATAGTCAGTATCAGGTTTTTGGAAAACGTTCGAACTAAATTACCACATGGTGAAACTTTGGAAATGTTTGTAATTCTATGTTTGGTCAGTAGCAAACAATCCTAGATTCTCATACGTGGCAATTTTTTGATATACCTGTAGATTCTTGGAGTTGCATTATTGTTTATATGGCCTCCATTTTTCTGATTAAACTTTTAAAATATATTTTCTCAATTTTATTAGAGAAGAGATTTCTCACGGGAAACAGTATTTTGTTTACTATAACCGAGAGAAAGGGGAAACCCTAGTTTTGTTTTGCTAACCTGCCCTGTTTAATTCACATAAGGGAAGTGGGAATTCCCAAGATGTAAAACGTAGAAACTTGTTTATTATTCTTTTGAGATCAAAATATTGCAGCACCTCGGAATTTCCCCCACAGTTATAATAATATGAAATGATGTAATTTAGATTGTGAAATCTGATTTGGATGGTGCAAGGTCATGTTTATTCATAAGAATGATGTAATGTTATTTTTAGACTTGATTTTTTGTGAGTCATATTATAGAGATTGGAGCTAAGGTTCTCAAGCGTCGCGCCAGCAGTTGAAATCAGAGGAGCTGAACTAGAGCTCCGGAGCTATACAGTACTAATTATACTAGTTTTCTCTACAATATGGTAATTTGAGTTCTACATCTATTGCCAGGATTTAATATTTTGGATGCCGCCGGCGCTTGATAGCTAAATAGTCTGCTGTCGGCTTTTAAGCCAAGAGCCTTCATTTGGGAATCAAAAAGGGATTCCAGTTTGTGGTCCGATATGCGTACATAGCGACAGACTGATGTGGTATATTACCTGGATTTTATTTTTGTGGAATCATTTGTCGGTCGAGGGAAAGCCCCGTCGGCTGAACTGCTGGACAAGATTACCTTCAGACTGAGCAGATGCCCTGGACTATAATACCTGAGTAGTTTTGTATGAACGGTGTGCGCTGTCATTTTGGAGCTTCGCTGTGAGACATATCATCGCTGAACGAAACTGCAACGCTTTCACACAGGACACTATACACCATAAGTAAACTTAACTAAATGTGTAGATGTCATTTTTGGTTTGGACCTACCAAATTCGTGAACCAATCAACGTAAAGATCAGTAAAACTGTTTATTATATATAATTTAGATCATTTGGCACAAGGCTCATTTATTTGTGTTTGAAAGGTAAATTTCTGACCTTGATGTCGACGAGCCGTCATACCGAACAACAATTTTTGATATCTTAAATATTTGATTGTCTAGCTAGGAGGGGACTCCTAATCATTTCCTGTACTGATTTCAAGATGTAGACTATGTAATTTGGATGCAAAGATAATATTGGAGTGGCAGATTGTGTTGAGGAATAGATCAACGATTTTGTTTGTAATTTTTTATTCATATGACATTTGTCAAAATAATATAATATACCAGGTGATGAAGTATGAAATGTTTTGTATAAATTATCCCTCAAAACTCGAAACAGCAACACTCATTGATAATATTTTACGAATTCCTTAACCAAACATATTTCTGGTATAATATTGACCGATATCGTGATCATCTACAATGATTTATGTCAACTAATTTATCAATATATTGCCCAGGTCTGAAAATTGTGTTCCTGAAGATTCCGTGTTATAAAATGAATCAAAATTCAATGTCTTTAAGCGTAGATTAAGTTGCATAATGTGGAAAAGTTTTTGCACCTCAGATGACCCAATGTATGCTATATTCTTTTATGAAACAAATTAATTCTGTATATGACGAATGTTTTTCCTATAAAACATCAAAGAAACATGGTGAAAAAAGACAAGCCAAGATCACCGTGGTAACACTTTCCAACTATTGAAATGTATTCGAAGAAAGAATTTGTTATATAGAAATCATTGAAAAATGCAACTGATAACAATGTCTGAAACTCTAAATTTGTACGTAATAGGCGCAATATTTCCCCTTAGGCTAGCTAAAACAAAACTATTTTAGAGCTTCTTGGAAAAAGAAATGACTAATATGAGAACACGTGAAAATCTTAATTCTATATTCCCTATTCTTAGATTTTCTAAGAGATCTTTTCACAAAAATTTTTAGAAGGATAATAACATTTTTACTGACCCAAACCAAATTGCCAGAGAGTTCAATAACATATTTTGCAAATATCTAGTTCATGGAGCCCATAACCGAACCTGCAACTCAACCCCCCACGGGATTTTTGGAGACCACTATTTGGAAACCTTATACATATAGCTATCAAAAATCAGGTTGTCTGCAAAATCCCATCCTGGGTTAAGTGAGGGCGCTTTTTTTTCAAAATGATGGTCGGGCATATCACTTAGCCCTTTTTACATATTTATCGTTAATTTTTTGATCCAAATTCATGCCATATGTGAATACTTAGTCGCACCAAAAACACTTAGGAATAGTTTGAACAAACCTTTTGGTATGCCTACAAACCGGCTCTAGAGGGCGTCATATTTCAAAATGGCCACCAAAACAATGAAATACGTGTATTACAACACTAATTGCCTCTTTAAAAAGGCAAAATGCCGGTGTTCACCTAATTATATCTTTGCCATGCACCTGTGGTATAGTTTGATGTGAAAGTAAACACTTAAAACTGAAGTAGTTAGCCTTCAAGTTGTATATAGAGGGCGCTTTATGTAACATGGTGTATGACTTACTATACACTATATAGACCACAACCACAGCCTCCTTAATCACTTATCACCTTGAATCCATAACCGTGGCTTCTTGAGTCTGGACGGATGGTTACTAAGTGACCAACAAAAGCTTCTTATTCGCCTGCTTGCGAGAGCTATCAGGCAAGGAGTTACGCGTAGCGACGCAACCAAACGCGTCCATAAGTTGCTGTTGTTAAGAAATTTCTAACGTAACTTCAACACACAGGTTGCTTGCTTGTGGACTATATGGGCTCAGGGATGAATGCCCGAGGGATCTGCTCATGCCTCTCCTGTTCGCCATCTGTGCCGGTGACCGGCCTGAGAGTGGCGGGAGCCTGGCGTTTTGTCTGGAAAGACAATCTTGGAATTGGCGCACAGGGTGCAGATTGTCAAAGGCGACTCAAAGGGCCTTTAGAAGGGCTCGCCCCTTATTGTGAGTAGAACCTATCGCGCAAGTCCATCCGGGGCACAGGTATATGCTTTCCGTCTGCGCGTGGCCGTGCCAGGTGTCACCTTTGAGTGACCTTGTCTGGAGCGCCCCTGGAGCCTGTGGATATGTCATTTACTTAGTTAGGAGTCCCCTTGGACTGCACCTATAATGCTCACACTCGAAGCAGTGGGCGTATCAATATAGGGGCAGGGGAGGGGGCACATGCCCCGGCAAAACCTCAGTGGCAGTGAAATGATGTTCGAAAATAAAAAATAGTACTCCTCTCAAGATAAGATATAAAAGAAAAAAAAAAACCGAGATCTCTCCGAAGGCACTCAAACATACTAAAACTGAGAGGTTCCGGGGCTGCGTCACCTGACCACCCCCAGAGGCAGTATAGTTCATCGGCTTCAAGATAATGAGATATACTAGATCTCTCTCCGAAGGCACGCAAACATACTTAAACCCGAGAGCTTCTATCTTGGCTCTGACCTGGACAGCGCGGTGCCAGGGGCAGTATAGTTCATCTGCGTCATGATTGGGAGATAACCGCGAGCCTCTCCGCATGCCTGAAACATGCTAAACTCAAGAGCTTCCGGCGGCTCCGCCCCTGGACCCCGTAACGTTCAGCATAGTTCAAGATAAGGACATAATCCCTCTCCCAAAGCACTCGAACATGTTATACTCAAAGAGCTTCGGGGGTCTCCTGCCCCTGACCCCCCCAAGGGCTTTTTCCCCATTATCCTGTATGCCCGCATGCCCTATCGACGGCGCTTGCCCTTTTTCTGGAGTAATGCTTGCCCTGTATTGGGGGGGGGGGGGCAGCCCAGAATCGTGACCCTTCGTTGGATGCCTCTTGCCGGCATGTCGCAGGGTGTCTTCGGCCAGCTCCTGCGGACACATATACATGCAGACAAGCGTACATCATGAGTCATAGCTGCCACGTTCTGGTTGGAGCGCCCGGTTTTGACAAGAGGCCGGCTGCTGACCGACTTTAGTCCTGGTATTTTCTTAGGCAAGTCCCTGGCCTTTAATAGTCCTGTAAGGAAGTTTGGGGATTTGGCTTGTGAAAGAAAGACATGCCTGTCAACCAAGTGGCATCTATTGGTATTGCGCCTGGTGAGCGTCTTCCGCGGGGCCTGGCTTTCTCTGTGGGCTGAGTTGGCGGTGTCTCAGGCTGATCTGAATCCGAATCGGCCGATCAAAGGTTTCCATGCAGTAGTGAGTCTACCTGAAGCAGATCAGGACACTGGAAGCAGATCAGGACTCTACCTGTAAATGTTGGCGCAACAATGCAAATGCAGACAAGGACCTTGCAAGAATTCAGTGAAGCAGCCAACCTTGACCCACCTCTGTCTAGATCACTTTTATGAGAACCACTTTTGTTTGTGAATACGATGAAGAAGAATTTGCAATTTGTTTAATATATTGCTAATTGTTCAAGTGTGGGCGATCTTTTAAGCATGCTGTTTTCCTTGGCTCCTTTGATTCAGAAAATTGATCTTCTCTTTCCTCCTCCTCTTCTTGAGTCATGTCCTAATTTTCTTCTGTATCAGATTATTCTTTATACTATTATGTCAGACAACTCTGTGGGCATCAAGCTCCTGATGGCCACTTGTAAGCCTAGTTCACCATCATTTAACTTCCGACCATGATCATCTGGTGGAGGAATTCTGGCTCTGCCCCCATCTGCTGGTTCCAAATCAGGGCTTGATAATTGGGTCTCTGGAAGTGCATCCTCAACAACTCTCTCATACTATTGCTCTGGCTTATCAGTCCGATCTTCCAAGGCTTTGGAAGGCATTCGATACTACTTGCCACGTTTTGACTTAACCCTCGTCTACTGAGGCCTTTTTGTAACAAACTCCGGACCCCCCCCCCCCGCCCCCCCGTTCTTTTCGTTTACTAAATCCGATTCCTGTAATATAGTACGGACAGGGTAGCTAGGTTTCTTCTTCCATTGGGTATCAAATAGTGTACCAACATCCCATTATGATGACACATGACGTCATATGTTGAGGAAATATGAAAATACATGTCTGAATATAGGGTGGAACATTGATATTTTGCAATTTAGCGACTCAAAAACATTATTATAGCCTAAAAAAAATGTCTATGTTTATAGAACTAGTCTTTTCCATCAGTAGGACCAACAACCCCGCATGGAATTGGATATTCCTACATTTTGTGGCGACAATTGCATTTTCCCCTATTTGTATATGGAAATTGAAATTTTGCTAACATGCAAGCGAACCTTTGACGTCATTATTGTGACGTAATGCTAGGCATGTTGGTAACCATTTTTGAGATCAATGGAAAGAGAGACCATAGCTATCATTGTACCAAAATTAGTGCCTGTGATGTTTCTGTTGTTGTGCTAGGCATGTTGGTACTTCTCTCCGAGGGGGTGGTTGCATTTTGGCATCCATTTGAAAAGGCGCCCTCACCGTTTAACCCATGGTGGGGATTTTTGCAGACACCTGATTCAGTTGCTTATGGTAGGATCAACACGGAGGGGTAAAGATTTTAATTCGATATCTTAAAAATAACCATGATACCCCGACTTGTTTTCTGAAACCCACAGATGAATATGAATAGTTAAGATAATCGGAAAACTTGGAACCAGAAAGAGTTCAGTCACGATAATGTAAAACCGGATCTTTTAAAAAAAATCGCCGATGAAATTCATATATCCACTCAAAATTATTTTAAAATCGTTCTCTTTGATGGTAATTGGCCAAAAGACTGAAAGTTGCCAAGTAGTTCCAATTTATAAGAAGATAGTCCTGAAATTGTTTTGAATTATAGACCTGTATCAGTATTGCCATGCTTTTTCCAAAAATTCTGGAACGCATTATGTATAATAGATGTGACGATTTCTTGACAAAAAATAATATTTAAAAAAACAATACGCTTTTCGAAAAAGGCATGCTACATATATGGCAGTGGCTTGGACTTTGTTAGAGATATTAGCGATGCAATAAGCAACGACATGTTACCTTCAGGCATATTTAGGGATTTTTCGAAGGCTTTTGACACTATTAATCACAGTATATTATTAGACAAACTGATCATTATGGCTTTCGTGGAACGTCACACCAATGGTTTTACAAACTACCTTTCAGATAGAGAACAATTTTGTTTTCACTCAACCCATGCCTGTATCATCAAATGAAAGTATCAATGCGGTGTTCCTCAAGGCTCCATATTGGGCCCTTTTCTTAGTTATTATATATATGAATGATATATGTTTTTACATCTAATTATATCATTTATACTTTTTGCGATGATACAACGGTCTTTTATTCTGATAGAAATATTGATACCCTTATGAATACAGTAAACAGGATTGCTTGAAGTGTGCAATTGGTTTTAATGCAATACATGTTTCACTGAATACTTCAAAAACTAACCTTATGTTTATTGGCCCACATATCAAACGAAAAAAAAAGCAAATGTATCGTCATATGTTTTGTTTGGACGTTTGTAGATTACCTCGTGGTGTCCGAAGCAAGTTTTTAGGTATACTTCTTGATGAAATCTGAATTGAAGTCCCCCCATAATATAATGCAATATGTGTTCGAGAAATCTTGGTGTCTTAAAACAAAGTCAGCACTTTTTTACCCAAAGGTTCACTGTAGAACTCTATTGCTCATTGATATTGCATACATCAACATGGAAAATTACTTACTTGGGTTGAACGCTAATTAAGGTTATCTGCCAGTTATTTAAATTGCAAAAGTCCTTAGAATAAGTCAAATTTTCATATCTCTGTCCATCAAAACCCTTTGTTTGAAAAATATAAGACTCTAATGATTTTGATATTTAGAAAGGAATTGGGTGTATTTATGTACAATATAAAAATATTGGTTTGCTACCAAACTTCGTTTGACAATAGGTTACGGACCAGACAGCTGGTCCCAATTACGATACCAGAATAAACGAAATACCGATTGGTAAAAATTCAAAATGAAAACGCTTATTTCTACTGGGCCAAAATTTTGAATAAATTACGACTGAACTAAAACTGTCACTAATATCAACTTATTCAAAGAAAAAATATCATATTTTCTCCAGAAAACAAATATACATTAAATTAAGCTTTCTATTAGCCTAAATGTAACGGTACCTTTTTCATATACTTTTAATAGGCTTGGTGTTAATTTATGTTATTGTTTTGTATCTGTTTTTGTTGTACTTTAATATTTCTGTTGTAATTTTATGTATGTTATATATAGGTGGTTCAACGTATTATCAGTCTTGCCTTTAGTTGTAATCTCCCTCCATAATTGTTTTTAAAGTGTATTTCTTTTGTATCTTGTATATAATGTTTGATGCCATAATTATTGATTGATTGAAGTGATGATATCGGTGATTAATATTTATGTAAATTCCAATTGGTCGCTAGTGCCACTGTTATGTTTTATGCATGATGCTGTGTTAATGTCTATTTTAAGACTTGGGACTTGTGAAATGATGGTATGAAAGCTGAAGTTGCAAAAGTTTTGATTTCGCCATCCGTTGTAATCTAGAGCTATACATTAATGTTTAATTATAGCTAGTTTTTTAATCTACATAATGGTAGATATGATGCATAGTGCCAGGATTTATGATAACTTTGGAGACCGCCGCCGGAGCTTGAAAGCTATTAAACTTGTTTTGCTGTCGTCTTTTAAGCCAAAGAGCCTTTAGTTTTGGAATCAAAAGTGATTCCGTTTGTGGTCCTAAAGAGGACATTAACGACAGACTGATGGTGGTAGAATACCTGGACTGTATTGCGAATATTAGTGTCGTCGAGGGAAAACCCCGTCGTCCTGAACGGCTGGACAAAATTCCTTCATTAAGATTCCATTGAATATAGTTACCTGAGGAGTTTTATGAGAACTTATGCGCTGTATTTTGGAGTCTTCGCTGTGAGGACATACCATCACTGCAACGCCTCTTTTGGACATAGTGGGAGCATATGTTTACAATTAGTATACATCATATCACATTGTGGTGTAATTTTACTATATATGTCAGGTTGTTTTTTGGACATCAATCTTGAAAACCACTTTACAAAATCATTTACACTGTTATATTATATAAATTTAGATCAATGTGCACAAGGCTCATTTGTTTGTGTTTGAAAGGTATTTCTGACCTTTGACGCCCACGAGACGTCATAACATCTGTAAGTAATTCGCAATTTTGTATTTTATGTCCGTAAACGGACAGAAATTATAGCACAGTGGCCTATGGGACCATGGGAAACGAGCATTTGCTCATAACACAAAACTGCAAAGTCGGGATTAGCTAAAAAGTTGTGAATAAGCTTTTCTCAAGGATATCTAGTGAACAATGAATAAAACAGAAGGGGCTGGAATCACGAAATGCGCCTGGTCGTATGTCTGTGTGTGTGTGTGTGTGTGTGTGTCTGTCTGTGGTCAAAATGCCAACCCTTAATATATTGCATGCCGCATGAGTTCCGTAAGGGTACGATGATGTAGCTTGGTGGAAAGGTGGGGGTGGGGTGGGGTGATATGTTGGTGACCTCATGTGACTTTGGTGACCTCATGTGACCTTTGGCCCATCCACAAACCGCGACGGCAGACGACACTCTCGGTCCCGAGACCGCGATGTATTTTTTTAAATGCTTGCCTCCACTATTCACCCAAAAAGAAAAAAAGAAAATATTAAAGCAGCGTGCAGCGCCAAGGATGATGAACTCTCTCTGTTCTCTGTTCTAAAACCATGAGCCTATTTGGTCAAGGATATAAGTTCCCCCCGTATTTTGCTATTCCTCTCAAAAGAACATTTTAGTGCCCGCAAAATCTTAAACCTTATTTCTACTTAATGAGACTTGTAGCGAATATGGATCGATAATAATATCTTACAAAATATCCAGGAAATCATCAAAGAAATTCACGAATACACAGTATTTTGGTATTTTAAAGCAGGAATTGTTAATATTGTTTATTATGATATATACAATCTTTCTTTTTTTCTCATTTAAATGTTTTATCAGTTTTTACAACAAATGGAAATCACATATGACTCAATTGCAGCAACAAAAATAAATTTACACATGCAAATACACAAGGTGATTCAAAATACTTACAAACAGCCCAAGTAACCATTTAGAATGTACACTACAATTAACAAAGTTGACAAAAACCACCAATGAGGGCTTAATTTCTCAGTCTATATCTTTATATCACCTCTATTACCAATATGATCTGAAGCATACTCTACCAGCTAAGTGTTACGCGTGGTACTTGGGCAACAGCCTACAATCACACTATTAATACATCTTTGATTGGTCTTATTACATGTATATGGCAAATCACAGCAATCACAGCAAACTACTTAAGTTAAGATCTTGGATATAAATAAAAAATAAATCTTGAACATATGTTCTGTATAGTTTCTATATATGATTGACTCACAGGGATATACATAACATTGCAGCTTCTAATAGGTTCGATCAAGTATAGCGTCTTAGAGTATCGAAAGTCATTTGTATGCTATATTGAAGGAATGGATCATCACATTTTTAAAAATTTCTCAGGTTTTAATTAATTCTTGAATGTTAAAACATCAGGATAGATAAAAAGGTGACCAATCTGCAGTACAAAAAGTAGATCGCGTTCAGACACTTTATTGTATAATTGGCAAGCCATATTGAATTGATTACGTGAATCACAATGACTGTTTAACTGAAACATGCTCAAAATTATACTTGAGTGGAAATAGTAGATGATTTTGGCCATTTTATTTTTGACGTTTACAAAAAATGCTAAAGGTCTCTCGTCTGGTACCCATACGATTTGGATTCAGATAAAAACTGGTAATAGAAACCATTTGAAAGAAAAACATATATGAGAGATAATTTTTTTTCATAACTCTTAATCTCTGTTGATAGGAAACTAGTGCATCCTTCTTACAGAGTAAGTAGCACGCGGTTTTTTGACAAATCACAACTCTTTTGTTCATTCTATTAAAATGCGTTCAAATGACAAGAGTTTTCAATCTCATTCACAAATACGAAGAGAGCGGTTCAGAACAAAAAACACTCACGCAGCAGCGATCATGATAATTTAATGTTTTATGGTACACTTATGTGATGTTTTCTTTTAGCAAATGCTAACCAAATAGAAACCAAGTTTAAAATCCACAAAAAATACAGTACAGAAAATAATGTAATAAGAAATAGTTTTCCTAGCCAATTTCAAACATTGTTCATTGAGTTAGTAAAACAATTTTTTTCGCGCGAAATTGAATGATAGGATACAAAACGTATTCAAAATTTGTATCGCTCAGTGGTTGTAATTCTATTTCGCTCAGCCGGCTTAATAACTGGTGCAATTTCGCGGGGATCGGAATTGACCCTGTTCAAGCATTCAGTTTAATCAATCTTTTAGAGCAGGTAGCCAAATATCTAGGGGCCTTATTTAAGGAGTTCGTTTACCCCCACTACAGAAAAGGTTTTTACACCTTGTTCAGTTACTCAATGCTATAAGGTAGGTGTACCTCAATTTTGTGGTATCACGTTGTTTTCAATAAGGCCAATTAAAGTTTATACAAGGGGTCCAATCATTTTTTAAAATCCCCATTCATGTTGAAAATTAATGCCATATTGTCCATCTTATAAGGATTCCAAAAAAGTGTGAAGTACTTATATGTAAAATACCACCTACGACCATTGGTGTTTAAGGTTATAGGTTAAAAAATGACAAAATGGGAAAAAGGTCACTCTCAAAAGGTTTTGTACGGGGTCAACATGAAAAGTTAAAGCAATATTGCACTTTTTTTGAAGATCGCCCCCCAATTTTCAAATTTGATATTTTGTCACATTTACGTTGGTAATTGGTCTAGGAAACTATACCTGCGAACGAGAATTGCTAAAAAATGCGGATTTATCACAAATAAGCTATTTTGTAATTTAGAATTGTGATCCCAGATTGGACTTAAACGGCAGAGCTGGAAATGTACTGTTTATGTCCCCGTCCCTGATGAAAATAGTGCCCCGCTCGAGAAAATAACCTCTTAAACTGACTTGGTCGCGAACTGATTAAAACAACTAATGGATGAGCGTAGACACGTACATGCGCTTATTTTCCCGGCTTATTTCACATTGAGAGGCCGTTTCCAGCAGCCGTTGAATTATTATCGGGATCCCCGATATAATTATTCAGTAACAAAATTCCTTCGTTTGTGACAAATAGACATTTTCGAGCTTACCATTCACAAGGTATAGAGTTTACTATCACAAGGTGTTACCAATGGCGAGAACCGTCTGTAAAATCTCCAAATTTTTTGAAAAATTGGGGGCGCCCTTCAAAAAAATGTGCTAATAGTGCTTTAATCTGATTAATTTAAAATACTCGCAATATTTGCCTGAGGGTAAGAGGAACTCCTAACAAAGTTAGTTTTGATTATGTTAAATGCTTACTTACGGAGATTAAGGGTCAAAAAAAAAGTCACACACTAATTGGATTATGTTGTCCCCTTATGACCTATTTTGGTCGCATAACATGGTACTATGCATTGCAGGTGTGCTACAAACCATTCCTTAGTTTGACACATTAAGCTAGAGGAACAACTTCCCTTTCATGTTTTTACCAAAATTCTTATTTTTGACCCCTGTCAACAAATGAAAAATTGACCTTTTTTTTACCATTTTAGCTATTTTATCATATTTATTTTATTTTTATCATGTTTAATTTTGTCACTTCACAAAACATTATAAACAAATGATAAACCTATATACAGATAACCATAGGAGCATCTATTTGGTTGTATACAGAAGATAAGTAAATACTTTAAGAACTATGGGTAAATGAGATCTTACTTTAAACAAAAGTTATAACATATATATGTGGACATATTACGAGAACCCAATACAAACATTATTTTGAGATGCATACATGGTGAAGGGACGAGGACACTGCTAAACGCAAGGCGTGAGTCGCAGTGCCCTCTGCAAAAGGGTAAAAAAAAAGTTTACTGGTAAATACCAAAATCAATACCAAGGGGGGGCAGACGTACAATATGTAACATGACAGGACAAACTATGGACAAACATGGTGTCTGGACTTAATGTTTATGATGAAAGACAAGTAAGAGGAGATCTAAACATAATAAGGTGTGAATATGGATATTGATGAGATATGACAAATACAAAGAAAGGCAAAAAGTTAAAAAGAAAAAATATATTAAGAAGGAATTTCATCATACAGCTGAAAGAGACTTTAAATATTTTTAAAGGGATAGGGAGGGGGAATTCTGGAGTTCAGAGGACAGTTGCATCCATAGCTTAGGACCTTGGGATTTGGAGGTGGTATTACTGGCAAGAAGAACAGTGTGGTGGTGTTGTAATGAAGGGTCATTAGCATGCCTGGTATCAAATGGGAGGGAAGGAGTTGTAAACGTTATTAAAGAAAAGCTTCAGAAATAAGATCCAATGAAGAAGAATGGTGTGATACTGGTCCAAAAAGATGGCAAGTTGAAGTGGTGATAGATTATCGCGCAACTTTAGAGTAGAAAAAGAGATAAAGGGGATCAGATCAGTATTTGCGAGCCGAGAGAATGGGTACAGGTTACGGATGGCGCTGTTTTTTGAAAAGAAAGAAAGACAGATTCAAGAATGGAGTTGTTCGATCAGCCCAGTATCGCACCCCATGACGATATGGGAA
Source organism: Ophioderma brevispina (assembly GCA_023653785.1). NCBI lineage: Eukaryota > Metazoa > Echinodermata > Ophiuroidea > Amphilepidida > Ophiodermatidae > Ophioderma > Ophioderma brevispina. The sequence goes on along the minus strand of JAMKCH010001019.1, from coordinate 33,858 downwards.
GAAAAGAAAGAAGATGAGAGAATTGTAAAGTCTAAGTGAATGCTGGGGAAGGTAAGGACGTACCTTACGAATCACACCAAGGTTATTTGGAAACTATTTTGGACAAATGCGTTGTTATGGGAATTACAGGAAAAAGGAAAATATTAGAGTCCCTTAGTAGGCCCAAGGAATTTGGGTTGAGTCAACCTGAAGGATTGGGATATCATCAATTTGAATATTAAAATCCAATTTTCGGTTTATTACTATGTTTATTTTTAAAAAGCTATAATTAGTTCTTTGGATAATTTAGAGCAAAGGTTATTAGCTTAAAACCAGTTAGATATTTGTTTAGTTCGTGTTAATTATGTGCTCAAGTTTTTAAGCGGGTATGAGAGTGGGAGAAAATAAAATATCGTGTCATCAGCCAAATAAAATAAAATGGGGGAATGGGGAATTTTAGAACTGAGGGGTAAATCATTTATGTAAAGTTGGAAATAAGAGAGGGCCCCAAGTATAGAGCCTGCGGAACACGGCATGTGACTGCTGCGGAGTAGACTGATCGGTATGTTGTCCTGTAGATCACTCGTTGATATCTGCAGGTCAGGTCGCAGGTAGCTTCTCATCAATCGTTGGCAAGGCCTTATACCATAATCATAAGTTTAGATAGAAGAATTTCACGTGTTTGATGGAGCAAAGGCCTTGCTTAGATCGAGAAAAATGCCAATTGTATCAATGTATGTAACTGTTGTTCTGAAATGTTGTTGCAATAGTACAGTAAAGTTGTTGATTGCCATATTAGGAAAGTAGATCTCTTGGCCCTAAAGCCAAATTTTTGAGAAGTAGTAAGGATGGTATTCTTTGTGGATTAAGTAAAATATAAACGGAAATAGACAACTTTTTCGAGAAGTTTACTCAACGTTGGCCAAAATGGATAATTTTTTTTAGGCTATAGTTTAAAGAAATCATGTTTATCACCCGCTTTAAAAAATAGGGGTCACATTGGCTTTTTAATTGGGATGTACCGTACCAGTTGTTATTGATCAGGGTGTTAAAAATATAGGCAGTGACCTCACTTATTGATGAAACAATTTGTTTAGTAGCGTGCTGCTAATTACCGTCCGCGATCCCACCTACTGAACTAGCTTTAAGGTTTAGAGGTTAGTTTATAATCTCTCAGTGGGGAAGTAGAGTACCCCCCCCCACCCCCCCCCCGACCCGACCCGCCCCGCATGACATACACACAATAACTACCCACTCGAGTTAATACAAGAGGTGGTTTGAGACTCCCCTGGTACTCGCAGCCCCCCCCGGATTAGGGAATTGTTTCAGCAACCGTAGCCTGCCTTTACCAAGGCTACGGCAAAAAAACCGCTCCATTCTCCCTACAACCATTTTCAGCCAAGTTCAGGTATTATTGTAAGTCTTTAAGCCATGCTTAGTAAGGAAAAAATCGGGATGTTTAGTTTTTTTATTACGTCCTAATAATTGTTCAAAGTTTCCACATTAGTGGAGTATCTATTTCTGTCTTCAATTTAAGATGAGATGAAGGATTTTTTGCTGAGCCAAAGTAGTGAAGTTTATGTGGTTACGGTCTTGTATATTACTTTTTATCGGTAGTTCGTTTGAACAGTAAAGTTTATAGAGTAGAGTTTATTCTTTAGTTTTAATAGATTGGATTAACCTTTGGTAACCCGGGGCTTTTTAGGTGTATTACGTTTGAAATTTTCCTTTATTGATAAGAGGACAATGTGTCAAAAAAATTGTTTGAATTTATTCTCAAATATATTGTAGGCTGTCAGGGTCTGTGGACGTCAATTACTTCATGCCAATCAGCAGTGGAAAAGAGCATGGTTTAGGCCTTGTTAATAGGCTTGAATTGGCGTGAACGGACTGAGTGGGATTTCGGCGATGCGTGTTTAAAGTTAGAGATATTTGATTTATTGATAAAGATTGAAAAGATCGAGTCGGGTCAGTACTAATAATACTCTGAATGGATGGTAAGCGAATCACGGATGTCGGTGGTGAGATGTTTGTCGATTAAAAGACACTTGTGTTTATGGTGACCATGTTATTTGTCTTTATTCGAGCTGGACGATCAATAGAGGGAAAATAAAATCATGGGAATAAAGTAAATTAATAAATTCTCTCAATGGGACTCCGATTGAGGAAAGCCAAAAGATTGATGTTGAAATCACCCATGAGGGGGTAAACAGATAGTCTTCTTTTCATTGGAAATGGTGCTAAGGGTAGTTGTGAGTTCTTAATGAATCGGAGAAAAAAAACGACATTAATCGGGTTTGTAGACTACACCAAAACTAAACTTGATAGGAATTGGTAGAAACTCAATTAAAAAGAGAATCACAGTCAGCGCAATTAATGGAAAGGTCAGGTCTATTAACATAGCTAAGCTCAGGGGAACAAACAAAAAGACAGACACCTCCTCCACGACGACCTGCCTGATCGAATGGCCTTTTCGACAAGAGTAGTGGTTACCAAGGTCAAGAGGGAAGCTTCATCTCGGAGTTTGAACCAGGTTTCGGAGAACGACACCATGATATAAAAATGTTGCGGGAACGGAAGCAAGTAGTTAACTAGGTCATCTGCTTTCTTAACTGGAGGCTACATGCATTGAAGTGAAAGAGAGAGAGAGACAGAATTAGAGATGCTGGGATGGGGTATGAAAGGTTCTCAGAAGTGAGTAACTGGCTAGAATAGGATCAGTCCGGTTAGTCATTGCGTGTCAGATGAAGGAGGAGGGATTTAGAGAGTGTCAAAGAAAAAGGTGTATAGAGCGACGAGAAAGGGTAGACTCAAATTGTACAAGGTGGTTACACAAATGGGTCAACAGGAGGAAAAAAAATATTAGAGAAAAATACAATGAAACGTCAATTAGGGAATGGGAGGGTGGAAAAAACAAAAAAATGGGGAATTGGGTTGACCAAAAAGAGGCAGTTTATGAACCCAATAAAGTTGTATAAGTGTTAAACAGAAACTTGACGTCAGTACAATGGTATATGAAAACAAAAAAAAATTAGTGCTCACTGCGTGACTGGTTGGGATAATGTGATTGGAATGGGATGAATGACAGGGATTTTACGTAAACAAAGAGGCGGGGAAGCCAGCCCAGAAAAATATTAGTTGTCCTTTCCGAGTCAACATGCGAGCAATAATTAAAATAACAAAAAAAACCATATTAATAAACACCTAAATTAAGGCGCGAATATAAGGATACAATAATTATCATCGAAACTGAACAAAATATTGCGCACAAAGGTCTGGTTGCAGAAGCAATGGGATTTGTGAGAAATTTACCATGACTACAGGAATAATAAGGTAAAGTTAAAAAATAATAAAGGCAGTGTATAATAATACATAAATCAAATTTAGCAAAAAGAGCATCATTAAATCGGTGAAGGATAAAAATAATTTATAAATAAAGGAAACACCCGGAACATGTATTAAGCAAGACTGAGTGAGGGGAGTTGCGGAATAAGAAAAAGCGCAGAGCATTAAGAAGCAGGCGCATGCGAAAAGCAATGAAAAGAGAACAAGAGGAAAACTGCTGTGCGCAGCTATGCTCACACAACTTACGTAATGATGTTATTGGTTGGACCGATGTATAACACAACCAGACACTAAAGATGACTATTTAGTCAAATCTTACACACACAAAAAAGTATGTGAGTTGAAAATCAAAAAAAAAAAGTCCAAAATAAGATCCCGAAACAGTTTTAACAGTGAACCAAAGGAGATGTAGAGTAATGTAAGAGGGAAGGGAGGGATTGTTCCACATTACCAGAGCATCCGGTGCATCTGAAATATGCCATCATTTGTATACATAATCAAGAAAATAACTAAAATGAGGGAGAGAGGGAATTGCTTGCATACAGTAATATCTAAAAATTAATCTTACCAGTGTAATATAGTTAAGCTCTAGTGTGATGGTAAAGCAAGGTTAGAGTAGCCATTTTAACTCTCAAACCAATGGTCAAGAGGGATACAAAACTATACATTTTTGGAATCCTTATGACTAGACGGACAATATGGCATACATTTAAAATGATTGGAGCATTTAAAAAAAAATGACACTTGTGTAAACTTAAATTGGCCCCTATTGAAAAAAAAGTGGATACCACAAATTTGAGAGTACTACTACCTAGCATTGAGGATTGTAGAGGGTCCATACTAAAAACTACCAAGGGGTTTCCTTTCATGTTTTTCATTTTCATTTTATTAGGAAATCAATGGCAGCCACAAAACTGAAGTGCATGATTAAAATACAAGAAGATTACATCAGATTTTTAGACAAAAACAGAAAAGTATAAAAAATACAAATAAAAACTCTTAATTACCAATATATACACAACAATATGTAATTAAATACGATCTGTCAAACCTTTTTCTGTAGTGAGGGCGGAAACGATGATGTTTGACCTGGGTCGTCCGAGCTCCATCCTCTATTTAACAAGAGATGTGCAATCCGTTTGGCAAATCTAAGGCCATCATGATTAAATTCCACAATCCGATGTTAGCTTCCTTAAAAGATACAATGATTAATTTAAAATACAGTTTTGAATGTTTTTTTATTTCAAGTAATCCAGCATTTACAAAATAAAGTGCCAGATGTCTCGGGTCATAGTCTCATAACAAAAGAAAGGTAATGTGTTGAAGATGATTTGCAAGGATTGTGTGATAACCATGACGGAAAAGGAAAAAAAATCACGCCCAATTATATACATACCTGCCGACAAAAATTAGAATGGCATGTGTCGCGAACACGTCATCACGAAAGCCTTTTGGGTGGTGTCTATTTGTGATCCACTTGAAGGCTAGTGGAGTACAAGGGGCGTATCTTAAGTAAAGGTTTTAGTGTTTTGAAGCTGCAGGAAGCGGTTACGGAACCAAAAATTTCAGGTCTTTCTGGCAATTATTTCAAGATTTGTTTGAAATTTCAGAAAGAAATAAGATATCCTATTTTGGGCAATTTGGAAATTTTAAAAATAGTATGATTACTTAAAACAGGATGGTTGCAGGTAGGTATATATATTCCCTTTTCGATTTTTCCTCGTGGACAAAACACAAAGAGCAAAAAACTAAACAAAACTCCACTCTTAAAAATTGCCTCGTCCAAATATGATCTTACGCGGTTTTCAGTCAAATTGTACCTGAAACAAGTTGAATTTTCCATAATATTGTCAAATATGCTATATTATGTCGATTTTACACAGCCGTAAAATGTTATATTTGACGAGGCTTTAGGGCCATCAGTATAGAGGCAATATCGAGCCAGATGTAGTTCTTTATGATGCTCTTTTGAAATAAAAACGAGGAGTCAAGATCGGCATTGTTGGAATCGGTTTCATCTTGTTTTAGATTCAGATATGAAAATAAAATATTTTTTGAATGGGGTATTAAAGTTTGGTTGACTGCCATTTGGTCTAATCCCCAATTGATCTAATGCCATTTAGTCTAACTCAATTGGTCTAATACCATTTAGTCTAATAACCATTAGGCTAAAAAACCATTTAGTCTAATTGCCATGTAGTCTAATATTCTATTGGCTCTTCTAAACTCATATCCGTTTAAATTATCCATATAGTCTATAACCGGTTGGTCTAACGCCAATTGGTCTAATACCCATCTGGTTCTAATATGCCATTGGTCTAATATCATCTGGTCTAATATCCATTTGGTATAAAAACCATTTGGTCTAATCTCCATTGGTCTTAAAAACCCATTTGGTCTAATATCCATTGGTCTAACCATCATTTGGTCTAATATCCAGCTGGTCTAATATTCATCTAGTTCTAAATATTTCATTTGGTCAATACCCCATTTGGGCTAATGCCATTTGGTCTAATATCCATTTGGTCTAATGTTCATTATGGTCTAATATTATATCATGATATTTTATGATTGAATCAGAATATCAGATTTTTTGAAAGAAAAGATACCGAAAGAAAAAGTAAGAAAAGAGAAAAGAATAAGTGCATTATGACCGTGGTTTTAAAGCATGTCTCTATTGTCATATGCGACACCCACCTCCATACAGTAAGTATGGTCAGAGTAGGGACATTCCTTCTATAAATGTTAGGCTTTTGAAATGATACATTTGGTCATCGCCCCCCCAAACGTTGCCGTACGTTCCATGTTAGTTGGGGTTCTTGTCTGTGGTTTGTTTGCACATAATGTGTGGTTGTATTTGCCAATTAATTCATTTTTTGATTTCTTGTATGTGAAAAAATGGTGTTGCATTCTGCTTTCGTTTAGTTTGTAATTAATTCTGGTGCCCATAGTATGGTTATAAGGATTCTCTTGTCTCATTTTTATCCTTGGGGTGTTTGTATGGTACCTGACCGTCAGAGAACCTACTTTGCTTCCCATTAGACACAATGCAAAAATGGGACCAAATTGTTGAAATTCCACACGTCTAATGTAAATGGTCGTAACTTTAATTATACAGGGCGCGTAAGAAAAAACGGCATTATCTTATATCTTTTAGAAGCATGATCTATCCTATCTCCAGGGAGGGAATGAAAGAAAATAGGAAGAGGGAAGAGGAAAAGTGGAAACTCTGGTTGGATCGAACCGGGGGCCCCCACTCCCATGACCTGTGGACATACCGCTACAGCGGGTGTGTTGTTCTACAGAGTGTTTGGATTGCCAGCGATATCGTGCCCGTATGTGTCTTCGTTCGATGGACTCATTGCTGCATTTCGGGACTTTGTGCATTTTATCCTCATTGCATTGGGGTTTTTGGGTGTTTAGTGGCGTTAGGGTTTAGTGTGTGGAAAAATATGATTTGAAACGCTTTAAAAGTTATGTGTTGACTATTTTGGGTCTACAAATAAAGATAAACACTATACATTTTCTACCTCAACATGCTATCAAAAATGTTTCGCCATGTGAGTGCAAACAAAGTCGTAACTGACCTTTTTGGGAAATTGAGTATTTAATAATATTGAAAAAGTTAGATCATGACGCTTCATTTGATATACATTTCAGGTGAAATCTAATATATGCAGAGTATTAAGCTAAATAGGCATATCTAGGTGTAGGTAAGACTTTGTTGGCGATTTAATATGGGCGTATGAAAGGGGGAAAGGACACTGGGTTCAGAAGAAAGGGACAGGGCAATGGGGTCAAGAACACGGGGAAAGGGACAATGTGGTTTTAAGACAGGGGGAGGAAAGGGGAGAAACTGGGTCAAGCGGGTCAAGAACTGGGGACAAGAGACAATGGGGTCAAGAAACTGGGAACAAAGAACAATGGGATCAAGAACGGTGGAGGAACAATGGAGTCATGAAAATTGGGAAAAGGACAAGGGGCGATTGAACAATGGAGGACAGGGACAATTGGGTTAAGTGGTCAAGAACAATTGAAGGACAGGCCCCACAAATGGGATCAAAAACAATGGGGACACACAAGGCATATGTCAAGAAAAGGAGAGAACTGGGAAATGGTGTCAAACAGTGGACAGGGACAATTGGCGTTATGAACAACGGGGAAATGGACAAAGGGTCATGGGAAGGGATATGGGTTCATGTTAAGTGGGTCAGAACAAAGAGCATAAACGGGGACAGGACATGGTTTGTCATGAAACAATGACGGAGGACGGGACAATGGGGTAATGAACAATGGAGGACGGGATAAATGAGTCATGAAGGGGGAAAGGGACAATGGGACAGGGGCAATCAGGTCAAAAAACAAGGGACAGGGGTCATGAAAACTGAAGTGGCCGGACAATGGGGTTAAATGACCAATGGAGGACAGGTATAATGGATATATGCAAAAGGGGGACTGGAACAATGGGGAAAAGAATAGGGGGACATGAACAGGGGTGGGTACATGGACAATGGGGTCATGAACAAGGGGGACAGGGGGACAAGGACAATGAGGTCAAATAGGTTCAAGAAATGGGGGACAGGACCATGGGGCCAGAATGGGGGGCACAGGGACAATAGGCATCAGAAAGAGGGGTGACAATGGGATCAAGAACAGGCGGGAAGACACAATGGGGTCAAGGGGAACCTGGACAATGGGGTCAAAAGGGGGACAGGGACAACGGGTAAGAAAAGGGGAAAAGGGATAATGGGTTATGGGGGTCAAGAAGTGGGTGGGACATGGATCCCTGCCCACCCTGTTCTGAACTCCTCATCGACCCCATTGTCCCTGTTCCAATGTCATGTCACATGGTCCCTGCTTCCGTTCTCACCCCACTGCCCTGTCCTCTCAGTACTGACCTATTGGCCCCATTGTCCCTGTCAACCTATGTTCATAACCTCAGTTAGCATGCCCCCTTTCTGAATCGACCCATTTCCATTGCCCCTTTCATTGTTTATTTACAACTTGATCCATTGTCCGTCCTTCATTTGTTCTTGGACCCTTAACCCATTTTTTTCTGTACCCAAAATTGTTCATAACCCCATTGTTCCTGTCCCCGGTTCTTGACCCCATTGGCCCAGCCTCCTATGTTCTGACCCCTTGGTCTGGCCCCATTGTCCCATGACCTCATTGACCCATTGTCCTGTTCTACAGTTCTGACCCTATTGACCCATTTCCTTATCCCCACTGTTCATGACCCTATTGTCCCTTTCCCCAGTTCTTGACTCATGTCCCTGCCAACCTGTAATGACCCCATTGTCCTGTCCCTCATATTCCATGACCCCATTTCCCTGTCCCCATTGTTCATGAACCCCATTCTCCCTGTCCCCTGTTTCTTGAACCCATTGTGATCTCCCCTGTTCATGACCCTGTTTAAATTTGGCATCATTGATCCCATATCCTGTCAGACAATTATTGACCCCGCTATCCTGTCCCCCCCTGTTCTGACCGAATTCAACCCGTCCCACTCTGTTTCTGGACCCCGTTGGCCCTGGCCCCCTCGTCTTGATCCATTTTGTATCGCCTGCAGGAATTGCAGGAGACGACACTACAGTCCTGAATTCTGTTTCTTCCCGTGGTCCGTGTGCTTGTATGTTGTATTCCAAGGTTACAAGTGTCGAAACAAAGTTTGCGCATTCGAGATAGGAAGTTCCAATTGCTCTACAGAGATAGGGTCATAGAGCATTGCCCTCCATAGAAACCTCCATATTGATGATTAGGTAAAGGGTCACAGATCATGGTCAAAGATGTATGAAGTCAAGTTAAAAATGGGCTGAAAACATCAAATTGGTATTATTCGAATAGTTAAAAAGTCTAATAGCTGCAGAACTTGGATCATAGAGTCCCTTCTAACCTTCATATGATAATGAGGTCAAGTGTCAATACCGAGGTCAAGGTCATGAGATGAAATTATAAAATACAATGCATACCGACAAATTAATTTCATTCGAGTCCCAAACTTTGATCATAGATGCATTGGGAACCGTCATAGGATAATGAGGGTCAAAAGTCACATACCAAGGTCAGAGGTGATATGAGGTCTTAAGTTATAAAATAGGCGGAAGAGACAGCAAATGGTTTCAGTCGAAGAGAAGTAAGATAGTCCAATAGCTACAGAACTTGGATCATAGAGGCACCTTGGGACCCTTCATATGCTAATCAGATCAAAGGTCACAACAGGGTCAAAGGTCAACTAAGGGCAAGTTATCAAATAGTGAATGAAATTAAAGGTGGATCGCCGAGGGCAGGCGACTATGGTTGTTCGAGAAACGCTTGTTCCTATTCCCATTGTTCTTAACCCCATTGTCCCTATCCCCCACTTCTTGACCCCATTGTCCTATCCCCCAGTTCTTGACCCCATTGTCCCAGCCTCCTGTTCTTACCCCATTGTGTCTGTCCCCAGGGCCATGACCTCATGGACCCCATTGTCCCTGTTCCTCCAGTTTCCTTGACCCTATTTACCCCATTTCCTTCTCCCACTGTTCACGGACCTTATTGTCCCTTCCCCAGTTCTTGACTCATATTTGTCCCTGCCAACCGTACTTGAACCCCATTGTCCTTAATCCCCCAGGTTCTTGACCCAATTGTCCCTCTCCCCAGTTCTTGACCCCACTGTCCCTGTTACCAGTAATTGACTCCATTACCCCATGTTACAGTCCGCATTCTGGGACAGGTCCCCCTGTTCTTGCCCCCATTGACCCTGGCCCCTCGTCTTGACTTATTGTCCCTGTCCCCATGTTCATGACCCCATGGTAACTGTCCCTTCTTTACCCCATTGTCCTGTCCACCCATTTGCCCTCTCCCTGGTCATGACCCCATTGTCTCTATAATCTGTTCTTGACCCCATTTGTTCCTGTCCCCAGGTCTTGACCCATTGTCCCGGTCCCCTGTCTTGACCCTATTGTCTCTGTCCCTGTTATTGACCCAGTGCTCCCTGTCCACCATTTCCCTCTCCCTGTTCATGACCCCATTGTCTCTATAATCTGTTCTTGACCCCATTGTCCCTGTCCCCCAGTCTCGACCCATTGTCCCTGTCCCCTATTCTTGACCCTATGTCTCTGTCCCCTGGTCTGACCCCTTTGTCCCTGTCCACCCATTTTCCCTCTCCTGTTCAGACCCCGTGTCTCTATATCTGTTCTGACCCCATGTTCCCTGTCCCCAGGGGGGGGGGGGGGGGGGGGGGGGGGGGGGGGGGGGTGGGGGGTGGGGGGGGGGTGTTGGGGGGGGGGGGGGGGGGGGGGGGGGGGGGGGGGGGGGGGTGGGGGGGGGGGTGGATATTTGGGGGGGGGGGGGTTGGGGGGGGGGGGGGGGGGGGGGGTCTTGACCTCTTGTCCCGGTCCCCTGTCTTGACCTATGTCTGTGTCCCATGTTCTGGAACCCATTGTCCCTGCTCCCTCCTTTACCCATTATTGTCCCTTCCCCCGTTCCATGACCCCATTGTCCTGTCCCCATTGTTCAGACCATTGGTTCCAAGTTCTTGACCCCAATCTATTGTTACACTGTTCTTACTCCATTGTCTATCTCCCCCTGTTCATTACCCCATGTGCCCTGTCCCTCAATGTTCATGACCCATTTTACCTGTCTCCCAGTTCTGGACCCATTTCCAGTCCCTCAATTCTTCATCACATTGACAACATTGTCCAGGTTTCCCCACTTCTTGACCCCATTCCCAATTGTCCCTGTACCCCAATATTCATGAACCTAGTGTCCCCAGTTTTAGAACCCCGTTCCTGTTCCCCCTTGTTCTTGAAAACCCATTGTTATGTTTTCCCCCTTCTTCACCCAATTTCTCTGTCCCCCTGTTATTAACTCATTGTGCCGGTATCCTTCTCTTTACCCCATTGCCCTGTAAATTCGTCTTGAATCCATTATCCTTGTCCCCCATTAATGACCCACATATTATCTCTGTCCCTTGTTGTTCTGACCCCATGGTCCCTTGGCCAGCGGTATTGACCTCATTGGCATTCATGAGATTGATCCCATGTTTTTTTTATAAATGTCACACAAATGGAAACACGTCAGGCTAAGTCATCAATATCTATAGCGTCCATTAAGTCGTCAATGTCCTAACTCGACAGGTAAGTCGTACTCATTACTATACATTTGCACGATTAGTTTAATTCGTTTGAACGGTTTGCTAATCCGTTGAAGATTTAGTAATTAGTTTTTGAACAATTTAGTAATTCGTTTGACAGATTACTTAATTCGATTAAACGGATTACTAATCGTTTAAACGGATTAGTAATCGTTTTAAACGGATAGTAAGTCATTGAAGAGTACGTATATTCAGTTTTTTTGAAGGATTACTAATCGTTTGAACGGATACTAATAGTTTAAACGGATACTAATTCGTTGTTTAAAACGGATTACTAATCGTTTGAACGGATTACTAATCCTTTTGAACGATTTAGCAATTAGTTTGAACAATTTAGTAATTCGTTTTTTAACGGATTACTAATCCTTTGAACGATTTATAATTCGTTTGACGGATTACTAATCCGTTGAACGGATTAATAATCGTTTGAACGATAATAATTGTTTGAACGGATAACTAATTCGTTTGAACGGGTTAGTAATCGTTGAACGGATAGCAGAAATATTTTTTTTCTTTACGGTGTCCCCTTAGGGCCTCCGTAAATAATCATATAAACTAAAATAAAAAATGCAGAAGAAATAATTGGTACTTGGGTAATTATACAAATATTCATGGAAATCTTGGAAATTTTTTCTACTTCCCTCACAAAAAAGGCAGCCATGTGTATTTTTCAGTAAAAATTCAGCGTGCTAACGTTGAGTGTCAATATAAAAATTTATGCGAAACCGGACAGAATTTGGATAGTATTTAAATTATGTTCTGGGTATTTAATTTGTGTGACACTCCTGACATGTTTTTTTTTTTTTTTTTAAAATTAGGTTAAAAACGCGTGTTTTTTTGTTTTTTGTAATTGCCAACAAAGCTCTTAAAAGGCATGAAAAATTAAAAAATATACTATCTGTGTTTGGAACACAAACCTATTTACACTTCGTTTAACACTCTTGACATCCAAGGTTTGCTGAACTTTGGCCACCATAATAGAAGTTTGGATAACAGACAATTTCATTGTTGTTTTATTTTGTCAAAGTTTGTGTTTACTAGGAAAAAAGAACAAAATAAAAGATGTCCCCTTGATATTACTATGGATTATTATATATGAAGATACACACATTTGGACCTTTTTTGGTATGGGTCACACCCTGTTTTGTGCTTCCAGGGAGTAGTAATGCCTACAATGGTGTTTTATTATCAATAATTCAATATAAGTAATAGCAGATACTCACTAAATGCCATAAAATCACAAACAATGGTTTCTAAATTTGATTTATGGTTGCCTGCCTTAAAACAAGTACTTATCCATGTCACACTTTAGGTGTGTACCACTCCTGACCTTGTTAAGGTGAAAAATTGGCCACAGAATAAAATTATGGAAGCTGTGGCATCATTTTGCACATAGCAAAAGATTATTACACAACATGTAGAAAGAACAACAATTGTAAGGTGGTCTATGCATCACAACACCATTGAAAACCTTACGGTGCAATTATTTCTGCATTTATAATTGTTTCTTAACCCTCATCTTGCTTGGGTGCCAACACCCTAGTGAACTTTCCTCCGGTGCGCTACAATTAATGCAAAAACTTTCGTAAAAACTAGTTCCCGGTTCGTTTTAAAGGAAAATTAAAGGTTTAGCCACATTCACCGGGTTGTATGCCGTCAAAGTCCCAATTTGGTGGGGGGGGGGGGGCGTTGCCACCAATTATGCGCACGTGTGGCTCTTAAAAACCTTTGTTTATGTAAAACTAAGACAATTCACATGCCATCATTAGAAACTTAAAACCACATGGAAAATCCGATATTCCTACCAGTGGTATTGCAAATTGCCTATTTTCTGTGGAAAAGGTCCAATTGCGGGGTCTGCGGGACTTATATGGCGTCACTGTGACGTCATACTAGTTATGTTGGTACTTTTTGTATCAATGGGGGCAAGTGGAGGACCATAGCTTACCACTGGTATCAAAATCACTAAGCATCGGGTACGTTACAACGAATTCTCGAGGGGCATGGTAACCACCCTTCTTTGTAAACCGTGTTAACAAAAAAATGGTTTGGTTAAGGACTAGGGTTAGTGCACCAAAACTATATCATTAAAATTTTAACACAGAATCAGCTTTACGAATACAAATGTTTGTACTTTCCTCGTCTGGAAAATAAACAAAACACAGAATACGAAAAAAATAGTTCTTGCTCTCCAATGCATAAATGCATTGAGACAGATCGACGTTGCGAAAAAAAGCAAAAAATAGAACCAACAAGTTTTAAACAAAATTGTAAATGCTTGAATTTGGAACAACTAGCCACTCCAAGCGAACCAAACTCAAACAAACTAATCAAGATATCACTACTTCACGCTCCCGAAGATGCTCTTTCCTGTAAAAGGAGAACACGACGAGGTATGCGTGTTCTTTTCTTTGAATTTTCTTCCTACGCGTTCTATGTACACTCGGTTTCTAGGGGCCCCACCCAAAAACGCCACAGTAGAGTAAAACCAGGTGAACTACTAGTACAAGAGCCGGTTAAAGATTCAAAAGAGCAGAAAAGGAAATTCTATCTAGTGGAGTGTACATTTTTTGCATGTACAATCAATTGGTACAGAAAAGGAAAGATTAGAAGAAAACAATTATACCGAGTTGGCAAATGTTTGCAGAGTTTTGTGAGTAGTTTGTCCTAGATAAGTTTTAGATCTCAAAAATGCATGACTGCACACGTCAAGGCATTATTAGGATTTGGGTCCCTTGGACAACCAGCATAAAGTGTGTCTAAATCATCTTGCAGATTTATACCGATTGTAGGGGGCACAGAAGATTAACGTCCATTGCATTCATGGGGCTTGACCTTGTTTCCCCTACTTCTTCGAGCAAGCACAGAAAAACTATGTCTTACATTTTGATCATATGAGACCCACCAATAATTTGAAAACCATTTTTTATTCAATCTGAGAGCAACTTAAAATTGACCCCTGTACAACTAAAATTGACCCTTTTGATTGATTTGTGATGTTTTTAGAGCCTACTAACTCTTAAACTTTATGTTGTAGATAATAACACCACTTATACCTTATGAATCCTTGTGTTTAGACAATACATGGTATATTTTCAACATGATTTGGCTCAATTTTTAAAAATTTGACCCCTGTACAACTTGTATTGCCCCCTTCTCCTTAAGGCACATTTGTGGCCCTTAAGAATTATGTTTTCAGGGGTTCCTGTCAGTCTGTCCTACATATTAATCCTCAAACCTTTTGTACTTGAGAATGTGTTACAATTGCTCCTGGGCTATCTGCCGAGTTTGTTGGTCATTTTGTTTGCCTTTAATTGTATATCACTGTGTGAGTGCCACAAGGTCATAAGTGCAATAGCTCTGCCATTGTCAGAAATTCCCATAACATGCTATATTACCAAGTCTTCATGCAAGATAAAAGAGTTGTCTATGATAATGGCAACACCCGATGGTATCACATGGCAGCTATTGCCCTTACGACCTTCTTGTGCTCACGTGACGAATATGTTTGCCTTGTAAGGCTCTGTTTCTTTAGAGCGCTTAATGCTTGTAACAAAAACGATTTAAAAAAAATCCGGATTTACTATTTTTTTTTTTTAATAACAAATATAATTCCTAATATGTCATTAATTTGTTATAATACTGAATTTATATCACTACAAATTACAATGTGATTTGATGATGATAATGATCCTAAGTCAAGTAAACTTAATAGTGAAATATGTGAATTTTAGTGGATGCTGACAAATTACAACGACAACTAATTCAGATAATTTATTATTATTAGATCATTTTTTTTAATAAAAATGATTAATTAGTAACAAACTATAAATTTCATTATGTCGTCTTTGCCTTTTAATATGGTACTCACCACAAATTACAAATTTTACTTTACATTTATATTAGTTTTTTCATGGAATTTTAAAGTGCAAATTCTAAGTCATTAAAATATTTGGGGGTTTAAAAATTTGGCTTTTTCAGAACCGGGAGTTTATAACAGTTAAATAGTGTACGATCAGTTCAATTAAACATACGGCTCTGGTAAAGTTGCAAGACACATTGATTTTTTTAATTACTAACATAACTGTTCCATAATAATAAACAACAGATCAAAAACAATGTTGTCAATTATTAATGTTTCACATGCATGAACGGAAGAATCTTTGTCTTTTTTCGGTAAAGATAACCCTCCAATATTTTTTTTAGCGCAATCGTATACTTGCCTTCTAGGAATTACATTCTAGTTAGAGAGCTACCAACCCCGACCTAAACCGCCACCCACCCCCACCCCCACTCTTTGCGCACCAAACCTGAGATTTTCGGTATCTTTGTTTAGACATGTATATTTCTTAGTTTCATCTACAGACATTTTGACTGAATTCTATCTCATTATGATGCCATAAGCAATACATTGGTATGTTTACGGTTACCAGAAAATATTTGTGCACTATAATGGCTTATTGTAATATACAACTCCTTATCACATCCCCCCCAGTAAACTTTTCATATTTAAAAACATCCCTAGTGTGGATTTGGTTCAATTTCCATGCAAACCATGAAACGTTACTTTAGTGGTAGTTTGGTTTACCGTTATGGAGCGGCGGGTCGGGTCAGGGGATTAATCGGGTCGGGGATGGCCCCCTCTATCTTTTGGAAGCGTGGGTGCGGACTGGCCCCATCCAACTTCGGGAACGACATCGGTCATGTTTTTCTTTCAAATTTTCGAAATATTGCAGACCCTGGAAAACAAGAAAGTAACCCCCCCCCCCACACACACAAATGTTACCGCGGCCCCCGGGGGCCGCGGGGTGTAATGATAGTACAGCCTTAATCCGCCACCATTCCTCTGTCTGACACTGTCTGACACTATGAAAATGTGAAATAATGAATATTTGCCACATGAATAATAAAATAGTAACGGAGGCACTCAAATCGAAATTTGAAGGGCCTGATCAATCTTCACTTATATTGCTCTCAGTCTAATGTGTGATGTGTTGTATCACTTTTACAGATATTTTTTGCTAAATATACAACATTTGGCAAAACGAACGAGAATGGCGGATTAGTCTCAAATGTCCCCTTTGCGCTTTATATTAGCGGTTGTCCCGTTTCACAATAAAGTAATCTGTTGCATTACCTCTAATCCTTTCTTTTTCCTCAAACGGGATGTAGTTAGAAATGATGCTCCGTCAGAAAGTAATTTATATCGTTCAAGGTAGAGTCTAAATTCTGCTACAGGCGCCTGTCTCTCGAGTAATTATCTTTTAATTTCTAATATTTGCTGAAAAACTCCGCAAATGGGACTCAGAAGGGTCGCTAAAATACCTAAATAAGAGTGTTCAATCAACTTTCAATTCAGCTATATTATTGAGACGCAAAAGCATCCTATTTCATGGGCCAAATAATTATATTAATAATTTGAATATTTCTATTTTTAGTTTTGTGTTAAGAGTTTTATGTTTTCGACCACTCTGGTGGAAGGAACTCGCAAATTTGACCTCCCATATACTTTTTCTTTGTTTGCTGTACTAACTGTCATCTCGATCAGCTATGTGTTTCTGTGATGTTATGATTTGCAAAACCCTCAAGCTATGCCTGGTAGACACCGATCGCAGGTTTTGCTGTGTCAATCTTTTTTATAACTCTTAAAACATTTACGTGACTATAACATATTTATGTGACTTTTAAGTCTACCTGGTGTTTTGAGCATAGTCAAGTCTCCTACTTTATTTTAAATCTACAATGGTCGGATTGCATTAATGGCAAGGATGGCCCTTGGATTGGAAAAAGGAACAAAATCCTCGTCACCGTGGTTTGAATACCTTTTTCTCTGGCATCTTTTGCCATACCTTTCCATTTTTGCCTGCTGTGTTTGAGATTTTATTTGGCAATTTCCTTCTGCTGTTGCTCTCTGGGGCTGTGTCTGAATTAGCGACAAAGAGTCCTAGCAAATGCACATCAGAATTTCAACTCACTTTTCTTTCAGTAGTTTCAATTCACTGGCGTTGCTTACTTTGTAACCAATACCAATTCAAATGGCCTGAATCCTAGTGATTCATGTACAGCCTCCATGGTACCAAATAACAGGAGATGACTGTGTTGTATCCTCTCAAATTCCTAAAAAAAATATGTCTTGACATTGTTTTTATGTCGGGCGGTACCGCGCTCTAGGGATCGCGGGGTGAAGGTGAACAACTTGGTTGAGAGAGCGTTTAACATTATTTTGTCGATTACAACACCATTTTCCTGTCTTAGAGTCAGGGCTGGGGGGGGGTAGGACACAACGATCTGCTCGATTTGGCCTGGGGATTTCCATGCCTAAGAATAAATGATGCCCGTGGACAAGTCTGTTTTGCTGACTTATTGTTTCAGTGGACCATATCCTGAGAACCACTCAACCAAATGAAACAATGTTTTTCAAGGCAAGATGCTCAATGACCCATTCTTTTTATAAAGAAAATCCACAGATATCAAGTTAAAAAAGTGGAAAATATCACTTTCCTTTTGGTAAAGCTTTTATTAGGTCACCTTGTGTATCAGACCCGAGCCCAATACGTAGCTTTGGAAATATAGGAGTGGCTAAATGACTCAAAAGGAGTCATTTTTATTCATTCATTCCTATATAATCCCTAACATCCCTGGAGAAAAATATAACATCAACCATAAAAAGTGAGGGTGTGGTATTTTGGTTTTCAATATCTAGGAGCAATTCCCACTACCCCAAGGCAGGGTCATCTCATGATATTTGGCTTCAGGATATGCCTGAATGATGCCTGAAGCGATTAAGGATATGCCTGAATGATGAAACAGACTTGGGTCCCTCATCTCTGTCTCCACATCTTTATGGTAACTGAACAAACTATGAACTTAATTTGAGTTATATAAAACTGTAAGGTATTCTCGCTTTATATTGGTCTCAGTACTCAGCTTTTGATCCGTAGACATGGATGGCGAGTGGGACGTCATATCAACTCACTTGAAAATAGTGTATGTAGTGCATCATGCGTAAATTCCGACTCTGATATAGACACGTGAGACCCCGTGAGCTATGGGATAAAGTCTACATGAACTAATTTTTGTAATTCTAACAAAATGAGTGATAAGCCTCGCATTTTTTCTTGAATGATTTCATCGACTCATGAATAAATTAGCTTTGAACACATCCCCAGGCAGTTCGGTTCGTAGGTAACATCATCGTTTATATACAGTGAGTTGTGTCGTGAGCGATTTCTTTCTGGAATGCATTGAATATACACAATAATGTAATGTAGTACTTTTGTAAGGTTTTAAAAAATGATACTAGCTTTACATATCGCCTTTCAATAAGAGAATGCGCTATCGGGAAGATTCGATATTGTTCTTGCATTAAAGATTTCAATTTGATTATTGAATATCCCACCCTTCGTGAATTATATTCATAATATGATATTGTCCAGATAATAGCGGAACAATTAAGATACGGGTTTTGTCCATAGAGATTGATATACTTATTTGAAACACTTAATGCACCTACATATTAGTGTTGATTCGAGATCGTTTGCTCATAACGGGTAATTGGTTTAAATGGTTTTTTGTTCATATCATTTTGAAAATATTATTGGCATTGGATTTTTGCTGGAACTTTTTCGTTTTTTGCATCATTTTAATTGCATTAACTTTTTTAATTATACAAGTTATAACAGTAAGTTGTAACTTCTCTATAAGAAATAGACTAAATCACTATTATTTACTTTCGCAGTCCGCGACAAACATGGAAGCACACTTGCTACAGATGTCCGTACCGGAACTTGTAGACTATTTGAAACAGTTACCACGCCATATAACAATCTCCAATAGCCCCGGCAAGGGTATTGGTTGGGGCCGATAGTGGTAAACCGCGCCCGCGCTATCCCCCTCCAGGTATGGTCTTTTCAAATCCAGAGTCTGATGGCCTGCTTTGTGGTTTTGTTGTTTTCATCATTCTTGGTAACCTTCTGGTCCTATTTCTCCTATTTTTACCAACTGCCACCGGCTTCGTCTTACATCACTACTACATCTGCTGGTCTTGCATTGTAGTATCTTATTAAGGTGTCCTCGTTCACGCCACTCTACGCTGCGTATTGGATTCTCGGCTACTGGCCATTCTCGCCAAAACTTTGTGAAGCTTATACGTACATAAGTCACATTACTGGCCATACGAGTTACATGTTTACGCTGGTGATCTGCATTGACCGGTATCGGGCACTTACAAGTCCGTTCGATCACTTAAAAGAACGCACATTTCGACACGCAATGTCTATGATGGCTTTGGCCTGGTTGATACCGATCTTGTCATGGATTGGACCGCTATTTATCTGGCCTTTGTTAGGAAACCTTCCAGAACAAAGACTTTCTATTCTCTGTGTTCCATACTACGCTACCAGTGAAATATTTCTTATTTTTGTTGCAATCTACGCTTCGTGGATACCTTTGTTACTGATATGTGCCTTGTATACCAAGATATACATTGTGATGAAGAAGGCGATTAAGCTGAAAAGGAGGCACAATACATTGACTTTGGACAAAAAACTCCAGTCAGCAAAAGGAGGATCGGAAAACAGAGGGTACAATGATAGTGACGACAACGGTAGAAATCGCGCAAGCAGCAAACATTAGACGTACTCGTGCAGCAGATCAATTTTCAACTCGGAATACGAATGCAGTGCCGTCTATTTCTTTTAAAGTTCGGAATTCGTCCTTCAAGTTTGGCGCTCAAAACTCTATGAAATCTAAAGACAAGATAGAGAGGCAAAATATCCGTTCTACGAAGGTGTTGAGTCTGATTGTTGTAGTAGTTCTTGTATCAAGGTTACCCTGGTCAGTGTTAGCTGTCTTGAGATCGATATGTGGTGTAACCTGCCTACCTCCGAATCTTTATCAGGTAATTCAAGCATTGTGATTATCACTTTTTCATTGTAAACTATATTGTCGGATATTCCCAATGCTCTAGTGAACTCACTCGAAACTGTCGAATAAAAGGTATAGGAAGAAATGCACGGTAGTCACTTTGGAATATTTATTTTTGTCCATTTAAAGCCTACACTATTTCATGAATCACAGCTGACGAAACTGTCATTTTTCCTATATCGCTAACGTCCTTTTTGGAAAAATGACTACCAACCTGACGATCACCGCAAAAGGGAGGTAGTGTTATTTTTTCTTGTTTCCCCCAACAAACAAGGCAGGGGTCCGCTCCGTGATTTTTAAAAGTGCAATTAAATACAGTTAAGGGACGTGAGGGATTATACTCCTGTTTGTTCAAATTTATTGATACGTACCTCGGTTCAATAGATGTCCGTAAGAAAGAGGTTCCAAATTATGAATTGATTTTGATGGTACGTTTTCGATTATTGAGCATATTATATGTATCACAGTGCCCCATAGACTGTTGAGGTCTAATTTTCTATTCATTTACAGACAAAAATGAGAGAAATGTCCAAATGTGCAGGCAATAGTATACTGCGATTGTTTTGCGGTGAGGTTTATGGAATTGCGTAGTTAATACAGCTCTCTCTCTCTCTCTCTCTTATTCGCCTACAAACAATCTACTGATACAAATTACTGTTATCTAAGACTTTCTTTAAGAAACAGGAAGTAAAATGCGTTTTAATATTCTAGAACTTTGATAAACGCCATGCCATATTGAATGGAGAATGCAATTATATATATTTATTAAAATGGTATTTTGATTTAAAAAAAAACAGCAAAACAAAGAACAAAACAAAAACAAAAAACGTTGCTCGTTCTTTCACCGAGGAATAAATAAAACGTATATGTTTTTATATTTCCAAAACATGAAAACGGTACTTTCGTGCATCGTTCAGAAAACGTTTTAAGGTTAGCTGGGATGTAGCCTAATTAGTGAAATATTAATCAACTATATGTGGCGTATTTGCTAAAATCGCGTACACAACACATTATAGAAAGTTATGTGGAAATGATAGCCATATACGCTAGCGGTTTTACGTAGTGGCGTATTTAAAGGACAGCCTTGCGCAACGCCTTTGCTATAATGAAAAGCTAACAGCTATTTAGTTACAGTAATTTAAGTAAAGGCGTAGGTAACACATCAAATGTATATTATTCACTTAGCATAAATATCAGAAAAAATAAACGTTTTGATTTTATACTGATGTTCAGGTCGACGTTATACGAGGCATTCAATCATACACATTATAGTTGTTAGATTTTGTATAAAATTTGAACGCCATGCTGACTTTAGCACGATTAACTACAAAAAAATTGTCGAACAACTTCTTTTAAGTCACCCAACGCTCCTCATAGATGGGGTGACGTGTGATGTCAACGTCGGGCTACGAAAAACAAAACAGTGCCCGACAGTATGTGTGCGCACCTGCAGGACTTGTGCTTTTAAAATTCGCGTTCAATCAGTACGATAATTCTGTATGGGCACCTCTAACATGTCAGTAGACCAGGTGTTAAAGGCGGATGGCCCGATTTAAGGATATGAAGTTTTCATCTTGATAGATTGTCCTTCACTCCAAAACCTCATTTGTAAAGTTTCGCGCCGGCATTTCAATCCGTTTTGATGCGAGAGCTAAAAACGTGATTTGTAAACCCCATAGAGTACTGTGTAAAATTAATATTGGTCGACCAAAATGGAGCACCTTTTCGCTCATAACATCCAAACCAAACAACTTTTGGCTCTAAGATTTCACAGGTAAATGAGAAAAATAGTAGATTTCTTTTGATATCAAAATGTTGACCATTTCCGGTACAATCTGGGGCTTCTGGGGACGAGGCTATTAGCGATCGGGCCATGGACCTTTAACTTGTTTTTGTAAACATTGATTTCACATTATCTGTAAGGCATTTGTACGGAAGGTCAATAGGTTAACTTGGCCAGACCTGTCTTTCAGAACAAGCCAAGCTTGCAGAGAATACAAAAGAATTGCCTGCAGAAATATCTGGAATGTTCAGGTGTACCAGGTGCTTGTATTTTCTACATGCATGAGTGGACTGCAAGGCAAACAAAATATCCACTCAACATAATTTATCTTCAGTGAAAGCACCCTATAGGGTCTTTTACGAGAGGGAAATTGTGTTGAATGAACTTTTGCTTGCCTTCCAGTTCATCCAAATATTCGAATAAAACAATACATGCATGCACCTGGTTTACCAGAACATTTCAGCTATATCCGAAGGTGATTCCTTTGTATTCTATGCATACTTGGGCTGTTCTGGAAGACAGGTCTGGCCAAGATATCTTATTGGGCTCCATAAGCGTCCTATTAACATTATTTCCATTTTCAGGTGTTTCTCTTCACATCGCATCTGCCAAGTGCATTGAATCCATTCTGCTACGCCATTGCTATTCCTCTCTTCAAACATTCGTTCATCAGTATTTTGTGTTGCTTTCGCTGCCGTGGGGTTGAACGTTCTAATGAAGATTTTAGCAGGTCAACGATGACTTGAACTTCTACAAATGGAAACGGCTTAACCAGATCAAAAATGTACTATTTCTGTATAAATCAGTATAAATTGTCCAGAATGCGTGATGCACATAATACGATTGTAATTTTCAAGCACATCCCCTCCCCAGTCCGGGGTAGTTGGGAAAGGACAAGCCCATGTAATATTTTGATGTTTCATTTGATTACACTTCTTGATCCCTGGGGTACACAACAGACCCCATATCTTCACCCAATGGACCACCAAAACTAAAACCCTGATTTAAGCCCTATTACAAATACCCAACATTGGGGTGGAGTACTATTCTTCTTCTTACATATTCTCCTTGTTACAACAGGTTTCCCGATGTCAAAGCACGTTACAGCCTGACAGAGATCTTAGAAATTCCCACATTGTATTCTGTTACTTCTCTCATGAAATCCCCCTGTTACAAGATGCATGGGGAGTACCAAAAATATCATGACTACCCCAAGAGTCATGTATCGCTATGTATTTCAGACATGATAATTTTCAGATTAATATCTGAAATCATATTTTTTTATTGCTAAAAAAATCTGAATTTAGATTTTTTGTTGCCCAAATTACGCAATTTATTTTTCAGCCCATTTTCAAGTTATTTGTTAATTTTCATGCCGTCTTTTAGATTTTGTCATCAGGTTCAGATTTTTTTAAAGATAAGCTCACCATCATGCCTGGTACTTGCGGATTATAACCCCCACCATTTCCCCACTTCCCCGGATTGAAATGTATGATGTATAAATTAAATCTTGAAATTTCTTGCTTAACAATGTAACACAGTAGAACTTTTAGATATTAAAAGTTATCAATCTTGTTAGAAGTGTAATTTTTATTAGTCCTTAAGCCATCAGGAAATTTTAGCCAAATTGGTATCCTGAAAGGGGACAAACGATACTTATTATTCAGCCTCAGTACACTATCCTCTACACCAAATGCATGATAGCATTTCTGGAATGGTAGCTACAACCAGGTAGGGGACAATCAAGGATTACACAGGGGTCAAATCTTTAAAATGACCCGGTCATGTTGAAACGTATGCCACATCATTTCTCCAACCATAAGGATTCCAGAGAGGTATCTACAATCCAAAATTTTGGAGTTAAGGTTAAAAAAAGCAAAAACAGGTAAAAAGGTTAAATTTTAGTTGTACAGGAGTCAATTTTAAAAGTTGCTCCAATTTGGTTAAAAAGTGGCGCAAATGATTGATGGGGCTCATAGGATTAAAATAAGGAATAAGTTTGAGTGTTTTTACTTACCCAAGTAGGGAGAAAACAAGATCAAGCCCCATTGAATACAATGGACGTAGACCTTTGTTGCCCTATACATTGGTAACTAAGCATTTTAGACAGTCAAAACTATTCCTTATTTTAATCCTATGAGCTCCACCAAAAATTGAAATTTCACCCCTGTATAACTGGAAATGACCCTTTTTATGATATTTGATGATTTTAGCCCTATCACTCCAAAATCTTTAGCGTAGTTTATAGCAAACTATAGCTTTTTTGGGCTCGTTATGATCAGACAAATAATGTGGTATACTTTTCAACATGATTGAACCAATTTAAACTTTTCCCCCCGTGTAAACCTTGGTTACCCCCTACCTGGCTATACCTACCATTTCAGAAATGCTATCATGCATTTTTGTGTAGGCCATGGTATAGACCTATTCAATATGACGTCAGCCACCAGACATGTTGGTGGACAAGATGCATACATTCCAGGACTACAATACATTAAGCTGTTAATCGATCCATGTTTAGCGATTGCACAGGGATCATTGACAGGTGAATGTATTGTACTTCTGAAATGCGTCTATCTTGTCCACCAACATGGCTGGCTATTGAATACGGTCTATACTGATGCCGCATAAGTGTCGTTTTGTCCCCTTTCAGGATACCCAAAATTTACTCGGCTCAGGGACAAAATGGTATGATTATGTAATTATTATGGCTTCATATTATAAATATCCTCCAAGAGAACAGTTGCTATAACACACTACACTCCGTACACAAAGCTTGCAGAATATATTACCTCCAATTTTTATAATTGACTCATCATGGAACACACTCTTTTCGTTTTAACAATTTCTCTCTTAATCTGGGTTCAAATTGATTGATTGTTTCAATTCATGTTTTCAAATATAAGCATTAAATGAAATATTGTCCTTGCGGTTGTTGAAAAGACGAAATTATTCGATATTTGGCCATTTTTATCGAAGATCCCCTCTAAAAAATCACACACCGGCCCTAAATTTGCCTTTAATTAAGAACCAATGTGAATGTTTTTTGTTGTAAGGCACCATTACTTAACGTGGTAAGTTTGAGAAATACTGTTTCCGAAAATTCCGAATTTGATATAATATGTGACATTTTTCTAAGAACACAAACTCCATATATCACTGAGGCCTGACACTCACCCTTTAACGATGATAAAATATTGCTTTGCTTTAAGGCTACACACCTTAGATTTAAGTGGGTATGGGTTTGAGAAGTATTTTTTTGAAAATTTCAAATTGAAATAATATGTGTGGACATTTTCTCTAAGAACTGCCGCCATATATCACATGGCCTAAAACTAACCGTCCAGTCGTGATGATGGTTGCTTTGTTTATAAGGGACCGTCAATACAGAGTTGTAAAACAGTTTTACACACTTTTTTATATGCAAATTACAAAAGTGGGTAACATATCAACGACAATATCTTGTTGGAACTGGGGGATGAATTTAGTATTACTGCCACCACTTAAAATTGCGGCACCTTTAAACATGCGGTTTATTTCCTTAACGCTTGCCGAATTCGTAGCTTGGCAGAATACTAAATTCTTTTCTTTCCGAACCTGTGAAAACGGTGTTGGAAACAAAGCTAAATTACAAAATGGCCGCCATTAGAACAAAAAAAAAGTCAAAAAAACACCCTTTGCTCAAACGTAATCTGTGTGGCGGTCACCGAATTAAATGTACATCCAGGATGATACGCACATTGAACATGCACGCCCGTCATGGGACTGGTAAATTTAATACAACCACAAAGCTAAAATTAAGGATCAAATTCATTTCATTTCCTCTATAAATTTAAAAACAAACGGCGGCTGCAAGTCTCTTTCAATTTAAAATCCCTCCCCCAAAATGACAATCAACCTACCTCGTCTACCTGAGCCATTTTTTGTATCAAAAATTAAAACTGCCGAAGGGTGGGGGTGTTACACCCCCTGTGATTTTCGTTACTGAACAACCCGATTTCCTGTAATTTGGTACAAAGGATAGCTTTCGGTTTCTTCTTCCCTTGGTACCAAAGAAGTCCCAACATCCCATTATGACGTCACCATACGTCATATGTTGCGGAAAGATCTTAAAGTCCGAAAATACTGCATATAGGGGGAAACTTGATATTTTCCGCAAATTTAGCGACTCACACACCTTATTATAACGCTAAAATGCTTTCATTATATAAAACTAGTCATTTATTTTCCATTAGTTAGAGTCCAAAACCGCATGAAAATCTGATTTTCCTATCCTTTGTTTTTTGGCGAAAAAAAAATTGAATTTTTTTACTGTTGTGTCTATGGAAATGGCAGTTTTTGCTGACATGCGAATTTATGACGTCATTGTTGGACGTAATCCTGCATTTTGGTACGCATTTGGTATCAATGGAAAGGAGGACCATACTATCTATTGGTACCAAATCAAGTGTCTGTGATTGTTCCTGTGTTGTGTTGGCATGTTGGTAACTTCTCCTACTCTCTTCCGAAGGGGGGGGGGGTGGTTACCACCCCGCCTATCCACCACTTCGGGATCACCCTTTAATCTTACCTAATACCCCGGTGGATGTTGTTTTTGGTGAAAAGGAGCGTAACTGTTCAATTGATCAATACAAATAAAATAATTTGGCAACAAAAAAAGGGTTTTTTGCAAGCCGGGGAAAAAACCTGAAGGGGGGGGGGGTGGTAAATGTTATTTCAAGTTCAGTTTTTCACGGTTGAGATATCTTTCATTCATTTTCAAACGGTTAAAATCATCACACTACTGACGGGTGGTCAGGTAGGCCTATATTTCACGCAATGGTATTGATTCTGTTAACCATAATGGTTGCCCCATAGACTTACATGTTTGCAAAGTGGTTTTTGAACCATTTCGCTACAATTGCCGCCCATTTTGGGTATTTTGGCTTTGTTTTCAACTCGTTTTCACTAGCTTCTTACAGATATTGTAGTTAATAATATTTTCAAAAATGTGAATATGTCCACCCACTTTTGGAGAAATTTTGCAGACATAAAAGTTAAACTTTTGACCATATATAAACTAAATCTAAATTATGGCCGTTATTCACAAAGCGGGTTAACTTTAATCCAGGGTTAAACAGGGCTTAACCCACGATCATGGCATTAGTTAACTTTAATCCAGGGTTAAACAGGGCTTAACCCACGATCATGGGTTAATTCATGTTAGCCTCTATGGATTTTAACCCAGGGTTAAAATTACAACACTGGGTTAAATTTACCCTGCTTTTGTGTAATACCGGCCAATGATATTAAAATTTCAATTATTTAAAAAGAAAGAAAAAGGTCCAGCATATGAGAATTTGCCACCCAAACTAACCTCACTCTGATAAAAAAAAAGTACTATATGTCTTCAGTCTAGTTTTAAAAGTGGGAAACAGTTGGTTTCTTTTCTAACACACCGGGAAGGGCTGTTCAGCATACGGGGAGCTGTAATGGCATAACAACTCTTAATTTCGTGGACCATCACTTCGAAGACCTTCGACGATGAGCTGTAGAGAAATACTTGGATTATAATCATGATATCCCCGATATAAGTTTCTTTGAGGTACTTTGGGAGCAGAAATTTCGTATCTATAAGTAGATTCAACCCATCGTGTCAACCAGAGGAAAAGTTTTGGACCACAAGCGTCGATTAGTTGGAGAGGTGACAGAAAAAGAAAATACTAGCCCATTCCACCTTTTTCAAATGAATGATCTTTTGTTTCCTTCGTATCCAAAACACGCCGGCGCATGCAAAAGTCAGTAACCTTCAACTCAACGTTAACAGTTGAATACATTGAAGCACAATACAATGAATGTTTTTGAGAGTTAATGTAGCTAAATGCGCTTACGTTACTTTGAATATGCTTTTCCTGGACATGGCCTTCTATTTTTCCCCTCCTTATCGGACAACACGTTTGAATAGATTTAGCTGGAATTTTAATTTCCCATCCAATGCACATGCCCCTCTTTCAATGATCATACCTTCGGGAAAATTAAACTATGTGACACGATGGGTTAAATCTCCTATAATATGTAATGAGTAAGATTTTGAAACGATGGGGTCTTATAAAAGGAGAGCATTACGCTACGCTTACTTGTTGTTCTCCTTCCTCGCTGGTGATGGGAGCGGCCATGTTGCCACAAATATGGCAGATGTGTGATGGAATGTTAGAATTTTAGCGAATTATGATACTGTAGGCTGTGTTTCACACGGGGCTGAAGTAAGAGGCTGGCTTAAAAGTGGGCAATAGCGCGTAGTTGGATTAGCGCGTGGCGTATGTCCTACGGGTCGGACCTTTTTTGAAGAACAAAGGCAACACTGCATCTGGTTTTATGCCGATCGCGGATTCTAGTGTCTTGGGTTCTAGATTTTCTTCTTTCTCACAAAATCTTCACGAAACATAATAAACCATCTTTTTGTTAAATTGTTGTCTTAAAATGGAATAAAATTCAACTGAAACATCTTTAAAAAGGAAAGGATGTGAAAAAAATAAAAAACTTAAAATTAACTTTTTTATATATTTATTATTTATTAACATTGTCAAGTATGAAATATATCTTTAACAGAATACAAACAAACACTATTAGCACAAGTGCGTATTCATATAATACCCATAATAATGAGCTGGTATGAGAGAAACTGAAACTGAAAAAATTGTAATGTTTTGATGATTGTGGGGGAATCAAGACCGAGATGGGGTAAATAATTCCATAAATCTAAAACATGCAGATGCTAAGTAGGTCCCATACTACCTATTAATAACGTTTGATTTTGAATGGTTTCCTTCATTTTTTTATCTTTGTATTTGCTTCTTATTTGTTCTTCTCTTGTAATTTTTTTTATTTCATTTTTTTTATATAAATCAGTTTATTTTAGTTTGTGTTTGTATTTTTCCTATTTTTTTTTTAAATTTGAGTTATATCTATATGAATCCGCGTTTATTTGAATTTCTTTGTGTTTGTATTTTTTTTATTATTATTTATTTATTTTTTATGCACAAGTAGGTCCCATGCCTGAATGTATATAGAACGTTCAGTTGCTACAGGACATTGTTTTCAAAACAAAACATGCGACTTAATCATGCCCTTTGAAAACTAATTTTATGTTAATCTCTAGATCTACATGTTTAACACAAATATTGATATTTAAGACAATCTTGTATTTTATGGTTTTGCAAAATACAAGTCATTTTCCCATTGAGTTGTATCCATAATTGCAACGTCAATAATTAAATTGCAGTTAGCGCATAAAGAGTAAATGATTTTGTAACGTTATTACTTATTAGATACTTACATTGGCCTATAGGCGGACGTATACGTCTTTTTATACACGTTAGTGGATAATGGGGGTGGGGTTTTGGATCCCAGACGCCAAAAACACATTTCAAAGGTATAATTCAACGAAACTCTGCACATGCCAAGAGTACTATAAGATATTAATATTAGTGAAAGAAAAATCAACAATACTGAACAATTTAGATTTTGGGCCGAAACAATGACTTTCATGGCGGCCAAAAGTGGCCATTTCTGTTTTGCCATTTTCTTCACCATGATGGACTAAGATTGTTAACTAACGTTTTTTGTGGGTTGGAGAGTAGAGCCAATTAATTAAATATAGATTTTGGTGTATGATACAGTCTAGTAATTGTTCATGGTACCTGGTCATGGATTTTGGTAAAGGAAAGAAAATTAAATTAGTTTCTAATTAAGTCATTTTACAGTAAAACTGCAAGACTGTTTAATTATTTAACAATTTAACCCGCTGCGGGAACAGGGAGTTTAATTATGATCTTCCCGACCGACTTGCCGATAATTAAATAGGCCGATGTTTGTGAATACTTCGGCTGTCGCGAGGATAGTTGTGAACACAGTACTACCAGACAGAACAGACAGACATACTGACAGACAGACAGACAACAGACAGACATACACACATACACACATACACAACACACTCACACACAGTATAATATACAGACATACATACATACATACATACATACTACATACATACAACAATACCTACATACATAAATACATACATTAACATACATTTTTTTTTGTTTTACATTTTTTCAGTTTTTTAAAAATTTTTTTTCTAGTTTTTCTCACTTCTTAGCCAAGAGGAAATTGGCGCCGCAAGGCCTATTATTACTAAACTAGAAAATCCCTTTTCGTACTCTTTTAACGGGAATAAAACCTCATACTAGTTACAATTTATTCCGTTATAGTGTACAATTCGTAACATAGGACTCTTAGTAAAAAACTCGCTAAATAAAAAAATACAACCCACAATGTAAAATAAACTCGCACAATGTCTCTTTAATACGTAAAAATACCCCCACATGTATCTCTTGTAAGTACATACATAACATACATGCATACATTAAATACAGCCATACATCCTTACATACACACATATGCTCACACACACACGCACACACACACACACTGGCACTGCCCACACACACAACACACCACACTCACGCACGCGCACGCACACACACACGATAGGCCAGTTTCTGTAGGGTCTTAAATTCGAGTTGTTACACTCATCGGGTGATTAAGTTGCCACTTCAATATATCACCTTGAAAGGGGGGTGTCCTCCTGATTATGATTAGGTATGTTTCCTTTTCCGCCCGAAAACTGCACATTAGCGCTACTACGGCCTATTTCAAATGGTCACCATTGGTTATTGACAAACTGCTATTGTTATTTTCATTATAGATAGGAATTTTTATCCAGGACTAACGAAACAAGTTTCACTACCTCCTGAAGTGGCTTAAACATTTAAGTGTCCCAGATGGCAGCCTGGAGGAAGCATGTTTTGTGTAATGTACTAAAATGGCCACATAGATGGGTAAGAATGCACTAGTATATTTTGAGAGCCACCAAAAAGTATTGCGGACATAATCATAACTCAGAGGCGGCGGTTATACCCGTTCTCGGGGGACATATATCAGAAGAAAAACACCCTGCACATCTTTTTCGACTAATAAGAACCATAACGAAACTATTGATGAACATTTTTCTGCATTTTCTTCATCAAGACGCACTTTTGATAATGCAGACCACTAACACTATTGACGCTGGGAAGGAAGCTGATCTAGGCAGTGGAGAGATAAAGGAGCCTGTGGTACAAGTCAGAAACAAAGACAAAAAAAAAACCACTTATTTGCTCGAAAGAACTTAGGTCACCATATTTTAAATTTTCCCTTTCTACATTGACCATTTTTTTCACTTCTTCATAAGCGTATTTTTATTTTTACTGGAACGGCTAATGACGTCACTGAGTAGTCCTTAAAAACAGTCCACACCCATTTAATTATGATTTTATTGTATCAGGTTGAAATGAACTGTTGTCTTCCTATGACATTAAGAGTCAGTTTAAACTACGTTATATGGCCCAAGTAGTAACGAGCTATAGTAACGGCACTCTCTAGGACAGGTCAGTACCCCACTTTAATATTTTTTTACATCTTGGAAATGATTTAGGATCATTATTAGAAAGTATTCTTTAATAACGTCGAAAAGATGGGTAGGGCTGCCTTTCTTCCTGGTTTACGTACCCTAGAGCAAATATAATCACCGCCATCTTTAAAAACAAACCTGTACGTAAAATATAAATGCCATAAATTCTTTTTGGAGCTCCCAAAATATCACTTAGGTTCTTGTTTCAACAATTTGCCATTTTAAGTTCATTTAGCAGAATATGCCTCCTTGCGGCGTCCATCTTGGACGCCTAGATGTTTAAGCCCCCTTGAGGCAGTTAAAAACCTGGTTTCGTGTAGTCGTGGAAAAAAATTCTAGCTGTAATGAAATTATAATGGCGGTTTTACATAAAACAATGGCGGCCATTTTGAAATGGGCAGGACACGCTAACGTGCAGCTTTTCGGGGCGGAACATACCTAATCCTAGTCAGGGGGACATCCCCTTCAAGGTGATATATGGGAAAATTAATCACTAATTGGGTGCAACGAACGGAAAATCTGATGATGGTAGCTTATGGACTACGAATAATGCTACCATGTCTCGCAGATTTCAAATAACTTTCAATTTTCAAATGAAGATATTTTACGCTAGTTTACAACTTGACCCAAAACGGCCTTTTACCTATGCAATTGACTTACAACATGAACAATGTGTGAAAATGCTCCAAGTGCAATTACATTTTTAAAATGTGAGCATTCTAACAACCCTGCAAAGGACGAATCCAGCATTTATACTTAATACTGGAAACTTCTGGCTTTTCTGAAAAAAAAAAAACATTTTCAAATCCCAGCTCATTTTTAACTTGGAAATTCTGGCTTATGAAATTCGGGTTTTCTTTTCCTTAGAAACTTTTTGGATATTTTAAGCTTATCCAATCTATAAACTGCTGACTCGTTTCAAACCTTGATATTCAGATTTGAGCTGGGATAAAAAGCAAGGAAGAGCTTGAGAAACTAGGAAAACAACAACAACACAACACAACAAAACAACACAAGGAAAAAAACGACAAAAAAAACAACGCAACAAAACAGCAACACAGCAACAAAAACACAACAAAACAACACAGCAAAACAACACCACAAAACAAAAACACAACAAACAGCAACACAACAACAAAATCACAACAACAAAATCAACATAACAACACAACAAAACAACACAACAAAACAACACACAACAAAACAACACCACAACAAACAACAAAACAACCCAGCAAAACCACACCACAACAAAACAACACAACACAACAACACAAGACAACAAAACATCACAAA
Source organism: Ophioderma brevispina (assembly GCA_023653785.1). Taxonomy (NCBI): domain Eukaryota; kingdom Metazoa; phylum Echinodermata; class Ophiuroidea; order Amphilepidida; family Ophiodermatidae; genus Ophioderma; species Ophioderma brevispina. Next base: position 903 of record JAMKCH010001019.1, on the reverse strand, counting down.
AAACAATACAACAAAACAACACAAAACAACAAAATAACAACAAAAAACAGTAAAGCCCCTTTGTTGACAGGCAAGTAACGCTATCAATAGGGTTTTGGGAAATTTTAACTTCAAACTGCTATCTACGGTAGATACTACGATGATAATTTTAAACCTGGTCGTGGAAAGCTTCACCTTGTGGGTGGAGTGGCATACATGATGTAAGGCATCTAATACATATGCTGTGTTCTGTAGATCAATTTGTCAAGAAATGTTTTTTATCATTCAAGCAAAATCAGGTTAAAATGTTCAAAAATATATATCTGTTTACATAATTAGCATTTAAAATTGATGGCTGGGGTTCCTATGGACCCCGATTTTTTTCGCGATGAATGAGTTATGGATGAGATTTCTTTCGTCGTATTTTTGGGAATAATCTGACTTTTATCTACGCTTTTTTTATATAAAAAATGCAAATCGGCCTTAGGCGACGAAAAAAGAAAACCCTGTTTTACGGGCGATCGGACCTTTCGAGTAGGGTCGGTCGGTCGGGCGATTTTTTTTTTTAATTTTTTTTTTCTTTTCTGGAGCTCAAAATTGGCCTAAAATAGCCCCAAAATCTAAAAAATCAAGAGAAAAAATGAAAAATATTTACAAACAAATTTTCTTAAAAATATTTGCCAAAATTGATAAATTTGGGCTAAAAACAGGCTGATTTTACATGATTTTTGGAAAAACTAAAAAAAAAAATTCTGCAAAACTGAAAAATCAGGGTCGGTCGGGCCCGTAAAACAGGGTTTTTTATTTTCGTCGCCTTACCGTTCATGGGTCAAAGGTGTGCAACAAGAGATTTTGCAACATTCATATATTGTGTCATATGTAGTGATTTCTTATAGATATGACGCGTATATATTTCTTACCTGG
>JAMKCH010001018.1:0-65392 GCA_023653785.1 Ophioderma brevispina | reverse complement strand
TCATCGCATTGTATTGCATTGCAATGCACTGCATCATACTGCATTGGAATGCAGAGTATGATGCAGTCTTCGCTGCAGTGCGTTGCAGTAAATGAAGGCATACTGCAAGCAATTGCAGTAACATTTTTGGTAGGCTGCATTGCAGTACTGCACTGCAATGCAGTGAAGTATGAATGGATCTTAACTATGTATATATAATATGCGACTATGTCTTGTAGAGGGATGTTGACATTTTATTTGTGGTGGAAACGTAGCTTTTCAGTGAAGAATTTGCAATTTTTGACCAGCCATCTTGAAGCAATGCTCAGATGTTAATCTGTTCACACTTCTTTAAAAGTTGTGCACCAAATCCAATACCTTTTCAACACATTTTCGCTACTTACCAAGATTAAACATATCCAGGTGAAAGTGGCCCAACTAAAATTTACACCCTCTCACTTAATTGAGTGTATCTCTGGATCTAGGGACCCAAATGAGATGGGGGGTAAACGTCAATTTAAAGAGGAATAATTAGGCTTTCATACAGTACATAGTTTTAGCGAAGATTGACATGAGAAATATTTTAAATATTTTTCCGAATGTTACATTTACTGGCACATTCTGTATGTCCACATTTTGCCAGATTTCTTAAAAACCGACTTAAAGTCGGTGATCCCCTCTTTTTATGCACCGTTAAAGATCTGGCATGCGAATTTAACATAATTTTAAAAATAAAAATTCAGACCGTTTATTTTTTACGAAGAAAATTGCCTCTTTTTCTCATTTTCCCAGCTCTCTGTACAAATTTTCCCGAAAATACCATTTTTAGCACATCATACCTCAAAATTTTAAGTCAGTGACCATCATTTTTCATTTCAGATTTTTCATTTTACACCGTTGAAAATACCGTACCGGTATCTGAAAATTAAAAAAAAAAAATCTGGCCGTTAGTTTTACGATCCTCTATATCACCTCTAATTATTCAAAGTTTCCAAAATCGGGTTTCCAGACCCTTGAAAGTAGACACTCGCCGAAGAGAATGACCCATTGCCGTGAGCGACAGTGAACGGGATAAAATAACAAAACTTATAAAAGACTTAAAATTCACATGTATAGTGAATTTAGTGCAATCTTTATCTGTTTATAAGAATTGAATTCTGAAGGTCCGTTCATACTTCCACTTCCAATATACTACAATGATCCGTCAACTTCCGCTGCACTCCTAATCGATTTACTGCAGGTCAACCCAGGTCTCTGCCGGTCACATGCAGTACACTGCAGTAAACTTGGTAGACGTTTCATATAGAAGTCCCATTGATGCAAATGAGGTATTACAATTGATTCCTTCATGCGCTGTTTGACGTTGTGCAGTAGCACTTGACGGAATGAATGGCAATACCTCATTTGCATCCATGGGACTGCTATATGAAACGTCTACCGTAAACTTGCGAAAGATTGCAGTAAAATTGGCGTACTGCACCCCACTGCATCTTGATGCATCACCAGTTAAAATTATTTTTAACTTTGTTGCAGTACTGCATCACAAATACCGCGCATATTAACGTCAAGGGCAATTCCTGCGAAATAAAAAAAAAATGAATATGGGGAGAGAGGAAGAAAGTAAATATATAGCGGTCAATATAAAGAGACGATGACACGCAATGGCGTGTAGACGAGGTGCAATTTTGGTTGCCAGGGAAATTCGTTGCACTGCTCTTCATCGCATTGTATTGCATTGCAATGCACTGCATCATACTGCATTGGAATGCAGAGTATGATGCAGTCTTCGCTGCAGTGCGTTGCAGTAAATGAAGGCATACTGCAAGCAATTGCAGTAACATTTTGGTAGGCTGCATTGCAGTACTGCACTGCAATGCAGTGAAGTATGAATGGATCTTCACTATGTATATATAATATGCGACTATGTCTTGTAGAGGGATGTTGACATTTTATTTGTGGTGGAAACGTAGCTTTTCAGTGAAGAATTTGCAATTTAACTTACACCAATGGGATATTCATTTCTTAACTTTGCTAGGGGAAGTAAAACGAGGGATGGAGGAATAGACATTGTATAAACAATTTTACGCCTACTGATATTGTGTCACTGATTTGAAAGCTAGCCTTCGGTTTATATTTTATCGACCACCCCCCCCCCCTTGAGCAGTAAACAAGTTTCGCACATCTGATTTTGTAAATGAATTTGACAATTTTATCAATGATATATATCACTGCTATGCCTAACAAATTTTGGGTGATTTTAACATGCGTGGTAGTAGTCTCAGTTAGTCAGAAGTTCGTAATTTTCACTTATAGCTTATAATTGTTTGTCTACTGCTGGATTTCAGCAATAATCTTGTCCGGGTAACACGCACTTTCAACAAACCACCCTTGTGGATATGTAGAACATGCCCTTCTGCAACCGGTTTGCAAAGATTCAAAATAGCGGATGGGATGGTCACTAGAATAGGAAATTCCGTACCTCTTGATGCTAAAGGAAAAATCCAATGTTAAAAGAAAGGTTGAATAAGCTGGCATTATTATTATAAAGCAAACTCAGAGCTATCTGCAGAATAATGTTTGCCCATCTTTAATTAATCCCAATTTCAAATTGCAAAAAAAAAACATAACCAAACCTAAATTTGCCTATATCTGGTCTAGGTCCCTAAGCAACAATGTGATTTTTCTCCTAAAAGCATGAAACTTAACATGCTTATACATAATTGTACAATTTAAACCAATGTTACAACGGGTCAATGGGAAGAAGTTATTGCCTGGATCGAACCTAATCAGACTATACTCTTTATTACGAACATTCAAATTTGTTATATAGAATGTAGACCTTTAAGAAAGGGGACAGTTCCAAAGTCACATGGATCACAAAGGTCTTTTGAAAAGTATTATCACCAAAATAAATGTATAAATTATTACTTGCAAGTCCAATATGATTAAGTTTTCAAACTTTTAAAACATACCGGAATAAGTTAAATTATTTGATTCGTAATCAAACGTGATACATTTTTAAAAAAATCAGTCTTTACCTGAACAATATGCAAAAAACATGGAAAACAATCAATGCTATTATTGGACGTAATAAAAACAAATCGCAACAAACTAAACTAATTTAAGATGGACACGGGGGAAACAATAACTGACCCAAAATGCATATCAACCTTAATTCATAAATTTTTGGTCAATATAGGACCAAATTGTGCACAAAATCCAACATTTCTGGCGAAAATTACTTTTGATATCTTGGTGATCCTATCGAAAGGGTGCCTACTTGCACCAATTTTGGAAGAGATAGCATCAACATTGTCAAAATTCAATCCAAACAGAGCCCCTGCTCACGTGGAATTGGAAATATAATTGTTAAGAAGTAATTAAAGAACTCCATATCAACCGCTATAGTACCTGACGACCTTAAAATTGCACAAGTAGTGCCCAATTCATTAGAAAGAGGCCCAGATCCTGTTCTCCATTATCACCCTGTCCTCTATCTACCTAGTTTCTCTAAAATACTAGCAAAGATTGGTTTTCAATTCAACCAGATGTAATTTTCACATTAATAAAAAAATAATATACCTTAAAAGAAACAATTTGGCTTCCGCCCATACCATTCGACTTACCTGGCCTTGTTTGAACTGGTGGTAAAGTTTGTAACTCAGTAGAGAATATGAACATACATTGAGCGTATGCATACTCAAACTTTTGACTTCAGACTAAAAATCAACTTTTCGGAAACTTTTACTTTGTGCTAATTTTTAACATTATTATTAATTGTTTTGATGGAACTCAAAACCTTCCACGTAATTATAGTCGGCGTACTCACATGCCGGCTACAACGGGAGGGATATCGCACTCGATTCAGTTTTAAAGCAACATCCATTTTCCTAATAAGCAGGGTCAAATTAGTCCTAAAAACATCTGCTTCCCCATTTGTTTCTGATTTGACCATCCTTACATTTGTGATTTTAACCAGTTTTGGCTACCATGCGTCATCCACCCTCTTGAATTTTCCGTTGAAATTAATTTTGGCAAAAGCCACTTTCATTATCATAGGGCGCGCGATTAGTCCAAAAACATGTGTTGCCCAATTTGACAGATTGCTACTTACGTCGATTTCTAGATGACTTTAAGATTCGGTGCCTAAATGCTCAGTCACACGCCGATTTTTTGCTAGAAAACCATTCCAGACTGCTCAAGACTTGTGGCCGATTGGCCAATTTTCGAAAATCTTGCAGCAGTTTTTCTTTTTTCATGTGTAGTTTTGGCAAGGTCTGGGACTATTCTGTCAATCTTCGTAGTCTTACCGATTATTTGCTAGCAAACCACTTCTCAAGACTGGTGCCGATTTGGCATTTTTCGAAAATCGTGAGTAATTTCCTTTTTCAGTGTATTTTGGCCAAGTTCTGGGACTGTCCGTAACAGTTTTCTGCAGACTTGTGTGGTCGGGAGCCGTGGCGAATTTGAAAAACCCTCCACGATTTTTTATGCAGCTTAAACCAATCGTGCAGGTTTTGAATCGGGAAGGCGATGCTTGGAGATTTTTGGCCTCGAACTCATGCTCCAGAAGCAATAATATTTTCAACGTCTCATAGGGGCGCTAGTCATTATTATGTGTGCGCTTTAATTCCCGTTAATGTTTATATTGAGGTATTACAAACGAACGAACTTCCTGCCGGCTCGGATTGCGTGGCGTTGTGTCTGTGGGTGCTTCGTCTTGTTATCTAAGGTCGTGGGTTCGAATCCCCTCCAGGACCAAAGTGAGTTTATGATTTTAATTTTAGAGTTGGAGATTGGATCATAAAAAAAAAAAAACATCAGATTGTGGAATTGAAGTAGAAAAATTGAATAGCTGCCTTAGAGAATAATAAGACTGTCATGGTCCTGGAGCATGATTCGGGACCAAAATCTCCGACGTGCGGGAAGGTCGGCTGAACACGTTGAGTGGTTTGGAAACGGTAGCCGATGAGTTGGTGCGCATCATTAGTTGTTGTGTGGCATGGAAAGTGGTCGCAATGATTCTGATCCAAGCGGGGGAAGAAGATGCAAGCACCTGGATATGTTAAAAAAATCGTGACTAACCTCGGCGACTACAGAATACAAGTCACCAGACTTTGCGTCTTGACAGTCCATGGTCACAACTTGTGCTGGTCGCAACTGCTACAGTCTGCAACTGATTGGAACTGGCAGTGCCATGCTTGATCTTATCTTGTTGATTTTAATAGATGCTGTCGCCTTCTGTCTAGGGGGCCATTGATCATATCTTATCTTTTAAATTTTATCAAGTTGGAAAAACTCAGCCGATTGTGAAAAAAAATGTGTCTTGTGTAGTTGGGAAGAGGTGGGGCGCGTCGCCTGTGTCTTCTATGTGATTTGTACCTTTCTTGGTTCCTGGCGTCAACAACGCGGCGACCAATCGACGAGCATCTTGACATCGACATGTCACACTTGTGCCGTCGTTTCAAGGTCGGCGACTGATCGGGCACTGAACAAGTGGCGTCCGCCAATTAAAGATGCTTGATCTTGTTGATTCATGATGCTGTCGCCTACTGCTCGACGATTGAACATCCGTGGTCTATCCTTATCTCGTCACGGAGAAAACCGCAGAACTAATCATCCTTTTGAAATTTTGCAAGTTTGAACAAGACGTAGCCGATTAGTTGTGGTCGGAGCTGTCTTCCGTGTGACTGTACCTTAACACGCTCAACATTTAAGATTGTGGCCATATATATGTATTCTGTTTAGTTATATCATCTGAAATTACAATAAAATTGTAAATTAAAATCTGGGCTAGTAATTCTTTGACCATTTTGGCCATCTGGCAATATTGCTTTGGTAGCATGCTCATTTAAGATGGCCATATGACCATCGCCAAATACTGAAAACTCTAAATTGCCATATACCTGTTGTATATTGTTATAGGCCTCAATAAATTTTTATTAGAGTGTTGGACCTTTGCACGGTTCGTCAATGTGCAGGTTAGAATCCTCGCCGAACTGGTATTGGGATAGATGAGGGTGTTATATAACACATGGTGCATCCACCCTTCCAAGTCAAGTGGGGTTTTTTAGAGATAATCAGAACCGTTCATTTTGGTGTCAGTTCGAGTCTCTCCAGGCAAATGGCGAAACCCTGCAAAGACGATAAGATTGGCAATAGTAGGGTTTATAAACGAGAATCCTATTCTAGAAGTTTGGGAAGACGGTTTGAAGATTGTTTTTTCTATAGTTTGAAGGGTGCTGAATCAGAAATTTGGGTCCAACCTCTGGGAAATGTTGGGAACTTTGTAAAATAGGGGGGGGGGTAAAATTATTACAAGGGGGGTAAATTTGCATCAAGTCAAATTTGTTTAATGTACACAATGGTCTTTGTCTCGTGTAGAAGGATTAAACAAGGTATAGTTTTGTCTATAACTATTATACTATTTTCCTTTTATTATTGGTTTCGATTGAAGCATGATTCGTAATTAAGAGTGGCACAACATGTTCTATAGACTATGCGTGACATGCGTGGTACAACATAGTGCTAGACTATGCGTAACAAATTTTTATTATACATACAAAACACCACCATTTAAAATGGCCACTCTGTTCACCAGACTCGTAAGTACATCCAGAAATCGTAAGTATTTACTGTTTTTTTTCTTTTTCTTTAAAATGTATTTCAGTTAGACCAATATCATCCTTCTTAAGAGTAAGGGTAAACTATTAATGAAATATGGTTGAATAGTAAGAATATACTAGTACTTGAAATTAGTATCATATGGAAGAATGTTGTCCACCTATATTAGATTAGATTTAATTTTAATGATTTTCTGATGAAAGAACAAACTTATTTTAAATATTTTGGAAATGTCAATTTTCACTTAGTACAGGAAGTATAAGGAAATAGCAAATACTGCTTGGGTGAGATGTCATTCGATTGTAAGGAGTCTCACGTAATTTTAAATCTACTAAAGTAGGGTTTATAAACGAGAATCCTATTCTAGAAGTTTGGGGAAAAAGGTTTGAGGATGTTTTTCTATAGTTTGAAGGGTCCTGAATCAGAAATTTGGGTCCAACCTCTGGGAAATGTGGGGAACTTTGTAAAATAAGGGTGTAAAATTAGTACAGAGGTAAATTTGAAATCAAGTCAAATTGTGTTTAAATGTACACCAATGTATTTGTCTCGTTATAAGGATTAAAAAAGGTATAGTTTGTCTAGGACTATTATACCATTATTATTTTTTTTTATTATTGTTTCGATTTCAACGAAGTAGTATTCGTAATTAGGAGTGGTACAACATAGGTCTATAGACTATGCGTGACATGCGCGGTACAACATAGGTCTAGGGACTATGCGTGACATAATTTGATATATACATTGTACATATATACAAACACCACCATTTAAATGGCCATTTCTGTTCACATACTCGTAAGTTACATCCAGGAAAATCGTAGTATTTACGTGTTTTTTCTTTTAAATGTATTTCAGTTAGACCAATATCAGCCTTCTTAAGAGTAAGGTAAACTATTTAATGAAATATGGTTGAAATAGTAAGATATACTTAAATTAGTATCATAATGGAAGAATATTATCCACCTATATTAGATTACATTTAATTTTAATGATTTTCGGATGAAAGTACAAACTTATTTTGAATATTCTGGAAATGTCCATTTTCACTTAGTACAGGGGTATAGGGAAATAGCAAATACTGTTTGGGTAAGATGTCATCCGATTGACTTGAAATTTTCACACATCAAGTTTTTCCTACTCAAAACGCGTTTTTCCAAAGAAAAAAGCGTTTTCGTCACACCCATAATGAACATATCCTTTGCATGCTTTACAAAATATCATATGGCATTTTATTGTTCTAATGCATTGAACCAAACATCTTGTTTAGATACAGAGATATAATTATATATACAAAAAAATTAAATATATTACGATTTACAAAATAATACAATATAAACCACGGCTGTTTGATTCCATTGAGTTACAGATATTTTATTACTCTTTGTGAAAAACAGAGGGCTGTATTCAAAATGACTACTCTGAAAAATAGATCGATTCGAGGAATCGTGGAATGCGTACGCAATTCTTTCATTATTTATAAGAGATATACATTTTTGAAATCCACGTGAGTCAATCATTTTGGAAGATCTGTGCATCCAATTGAAATTGTGAGCTATGGCCAATTGTAATATAACTAGATCCAAAAAGGTGGCTTTCGACTGTATTTTGCTACCAAGACATCCAAACACTGTGCAAGTCAAGACTACAACAACAATTTAAGAGCCATCACCCCAAAATAAAAGAAAATGCTTTTTACAATCCAGAGAAAGCATGAAATTGATGAAAGTAAGTAATATGAATCCATCCACAATATGTTGAAATAAACTTAATAAACCGCTCGGCGTTGCAATTTTAATTATGTATTTTGGTGAACTGCTTATGAAATATTAGAGGTAATCAGTTACAATAGACACAAACAATAACAAAATCAAAATTTTCTTTTAAATCATCAGACGTTACAAATATAAATGTTAACACCAAAGTTTGGTGTTAATTAACACCAGAGGGTGCAGTCCCATATTGATTCCAGGAGAGTGTTAAATTAACACAAGTAGTGTAAATCTCGCACCGGCAATGTTAAAAAAATAATTAACACCAACATTTAACACGAAGCAGTGCATTGTAACACCAAGATTTGTGTTAATGTAACACTAACATGGTGGTATTTGGCACCGGTGTGGCAGGAAATATAGTCCTCCGGACTCACAGTCCGCCTACAATGGTGAACAATAGGGCAATCGATTCAGTTGACGCTTAACTTCAAGCAACATTAGTTTCACGCTTTATTCTGTTGTCTTCTATGGAGCCCGGACTATGACACTTGCCGGACCATATCTCTTTTACAGGAATGGTGTAAATATAACACTAGTGGGCGTGGTCTCATATTGATTCCAGGATGGTGTTACAATGAACACCCATGGTGTTAAAGTTAACGCCCCAGTTTTTACAGTGCAGTTGCTGGCTAAATACCAATATGTAAAGCATTAAGTTGTTGCCATATTTCTAAAACTGAGCTTCGCTACGAATGTTCATTTCTATCCCAAGTTAGGTATAACATTTATGATTAGGATCCAGTATCATTGCATTATTATACAACTATTATAATATCTTAATTTTATTTGGTGATTTATTAATTAGTTTTGGTGATTTATAAGATTTTATTCGTTTTCGTGATTTATTAGTATTTATGTATAAACACTATAAAGGGAAATCCTCAGTTTGTTTACTTGAACTGAAAGAAAAAGGGATACCCAATTTCTATATTAAATTGGATTATTTACTTTGGAATCGAAGACCCCTGTTTTGTGTTCCTAAAAGTGACCATTTGTGACAGACTTCTGCAATGAATTTTGTTTCCTAGACTGTTCTGCTCCTGTTGCAGAATCTATGTTAACAACAGATTAACAACTTTGTATTTGGTGTAATTATGTTTTTGACATTCAAAATTCTTGAATCAATCATTTCTGATCCACAAAAATAATCAAATTGTTATTTCATTATACAATTTAAGATAATTTGTGCTCTAGGATCATTTTCTTGTGTCTGAATGGCATTTCTGATATCGGTGTTCGGCCCTGATCATTTAATGCATATCCGCCATTTTGGATTTTTGACCAATATTCCAATATTTTGTAGATTTTGAAACCAAAGACGGATTTTGTCTTCAATTTTTGGAGTCTTAAATTAATCCTTATCCAATTGTCTTTCATAAAATGTCAGTGGCTTGTCTTCCACTTAATTTTCTTCTGTATGATGACTATTTGTGCGAGCACTTAAAAAACAATAGCTTCATGACCGCCATCTTGGATTTTCAGCCAAATTTTCATTAATTTGTAAGTTTTGTTGCATTTTGAAACCCTGGACGAATTTTTTCTTCAATTTTTTTCAGCCCACAAGTAATTCTATGACAATTATCTTTCGTATAATACAATAATAATAAATGCTTGTCTTCGACTTAGTTATAATTTTTTGAATAAATAATCGAGCCGTCTATGGAAACGAAACCCTGTGGAAAGTTTTAAAGTTTTTTTTTAAATGGGGAGATTTCCTCCATGCCCCTGGCGCCGTCACTGAACATGCTCACAATTTAAGATAGCCGCCAATGGCCATCTTCAAATAACTTTTACAATTTCGTTTTATCATCCTCAAGTTTTTTTTCTAATTAGTTAACTTACTTAAAATCCAATCTGGCAGCCAAAATGACCACCTTGCAATATCTTTGAACGCATAAGTTGCCGTATACTTGTGAAATATTTTATATCACCCATTATTGTTTCAGTAGGTATGAGGTGCACACATAATGTATACTAGAACACGCAAACACACACACTGAGGATCAAATGAGTGATATAACTGAAACCCAGATGTGTAACACATCACTTTTTGTCTTTCCCCTGATCAAGCTGAGACTAAAAAGTAAGATCACTATTAGTCCATAAGCTGCCATCATCAGATTTCCCGTTCGTTGCACCCAATTCATGCAATTAGTGATTAATTTTCCCATATATCACCTTGAAGGGGATGTCCCCTTGACTAGGATTAGGTATGTTTCCGCCCCGAAAAGCTGCACGTTAGCGTGTCCTGCCCATTTCAAAATGGCCGCCATTGTTTTATGTAAAACCGCTATTATAATTTCATCACAGATAGAAATTTTATCCACGACTACACGAAACCAAGTTTTTAACTGCCTGAAGGGGGCTTAGATATCTAGGAGTCCAAGATGGCCGCTGCAAGGAGGCATATTTTGCTAAATGAACTTAAAATGGCACATTGTTGAAATAAAAACCTGGGTGATATTTTGGGAGCTCCAAAAAGAATTTATAGCATTTATATTTTACGTACATGATTGTTTTTAAAGATGGCGGTGATTATATTCGCTCTAGGGTACGTAAATTAGGAAGAAAAGCAGTCCTACCCATCTTTTCGACGTTATTAAACAACACTTATTAATAATGACCCTAAATCATTTCCAAGATGTAAAAAATATTAAAGTGGCGTATTGACTTGTCCTAGAGAGTGCCGTTACTATGGCTGGTTACTACTTGGGCCATATAGTTTAAACTGACTCTATAATAGTTCATAGGAAGACAACAGCTCATATCAACCTGATACAATAAAATCATAATAAATGGGTGTGGACTGTATTTAAGGACTACTCAGTGACGTCATAGGTGTTTCCCAGTAAAAATAAAAAAAATATGCTTATGAAGAAGTGAAAAAAATTGTCTATATTTAAAAGTAAAATTTAAATATGGTGACCTAAGATTCTTTCGAGGACATCAAGTGCTATATTTGTTTCTGACTTATACCACAGGCTCCTTCTCGCTCCCTACTGCCTAGATCAGCTTCCTTCCCAGCGTCAACTAGTGTTGAGTGGTCTGCAATTATCGAGAAGTACGATAGAAAATTGCGGAAAAATGTTATCAATAGTTTTCGTTATGGTTCTTATTTATTATGTCGAAAAATATGTGCAGGGGTGTTTTTCTTCTTGATTTATGTCCCCCGGAGCGGGTATAACCACCACCATCATGAGTTATGATCATGTCCGCAATACACAATGTCATTAATCTCTTTTTGGTGCTCTCAAAATATTACTCGCATTCTTACCCCATCTATTTGGCAATTTTAGTACATTTAACAAACATGCATGTCTCCTACCGGCGGCCATCTTGGACACTTAAATGTTTAAGCCCACTTCTGTAAGGTAGAACTTTATTTCGTTTAGTCTTGGATAAAATTCCTATCTATAATGAAAATAGAATAGCAGTTTTTCATAAAACAATGGTGGCCATTTTGAAATAGGCAGTACGCGCTAATGTGCAACTTTTCGGGGCGGAAACATATCTAATCCTAGTCAGGGGGACACCCCCTTCAAGGTGATATATTGGAAAATTAATCACCAGGTGGGTGCAACAAACTCGAATTTTAAGGCCCGTAAAGAAACTGGCTCATGGACTATATTGCTGTATGTGTATGTAGTATGTACAAACACTGGCCAAAAGTATTGCAACATGCAGAAAACGAAATTCATAATTACAAATTGAGTTCAAATTATATACAGGCTGTCCCAATTGTTAACACTCGGGACAAAGGCATTGTGTTAGAAACTAAAGTACGCACGGGTATTTGTTTGGTATGCTCTTAAAGCCAAATAAATAAGCTTTCATTTGCCGTTTATTTCATTCCAATTCGATATGGAGAAGGAAAGATATGCTTCGTCAAAAAGGAGAGTGCAAAATCGTATTGGTCCGATTTGCATTGGTTACATTTGTAAGATTGCGGGAAACATGATCTTGCAACGAACTCAAAATTGGAAGTTATTGATTGACTATTGAACCTACTGAAGACATTGAAAATCTCTTTGAACTTCATAATGGTCAATTAAGTGTGAACATTGTCTTCATGATCATCAATACTTTGATCAAAGACTTTGCCTTATCAAATCTCTCAAAATTACACAGAATGCTAAAACCAAAGCAAACAAACAACCAGACATTTCCATATTGAATTCCGAAGGAAACCAATGATTCTGTAGACATAATAAATATCAAAAACATGCAAACAAACAAAAAAACTCTGATAGTAGGCCTACATGAATAGTGAAGCAGGCAAAATTGGAAAGACACCTGTAGCAGGCCAAACTGGCACTTAACGAACGTACCAGAATAGCTCAGAATGGCAAAAACTCAAGCCAACATCTCTCTTGTTATGAGCCGTTATCCCCAACGACGCGACGAGCGCAAACACGGTGACAGGAATTTCCAAGTCTTACTTCAATAGAATAAAGGATCCATTTCTTTTCCTTTTAAGATGGAAAGAAGATGTGCTCTGAAGTCAAGTGTATTCATGTTGTATCATGCATTTAAAATGCTTAAAGGCAGAAATCGGACCAAGTTGATTTTGCACTCTCATATTTGATGAAGCATATCTTTTGTTCTACGTATCGGATTGGAATGAAATAAATGGCAAATAAAAGCTTATTTATCAGCTTTAAAGTAGTTTCACATAAAGACCCATTCGTACTTTTCTTTTTATCATAATGTCCTTATCCAGAGTATGAACATTTTTTGGATAGCCTGTATAGCCTATGGATTCTTGACCACACATTATGTCAACTTTCTAAGAAGTCACTATTGCTGTATGTGTATGTAGTATGTGCACATGGCATAAGTATTGCAACATGCAGAAAACGAAATTCATAATCACAAATTGATTTCAAATTATACCACGGATTCTTGACCACAGTATTATGACGATTATGCCAAAGTTGAGTTTTTCATATAGCTGTTATTCTCCAGAATCCAAGAGCGTGAAAAAACGTTTGATTTGATTGTCATCTTCCCAAAATATGGCGGATTAAAGGAACTGCGAACGATAACTTGCCGAGTGCATACCAGAAGGAGAACTGACAGAGAAACAAAAGAAATGGATTCAAAATAGCCGCTTAAAGTGACAGGAGGAGATTTTTTAGGATAACTGTCCCCATAGAACACCGTGCTTTGACTTTCTGTCGTGCACGACAGAAAGTACTAAATCGTCATATTATTACATAAAGACGGTGCATTCGGCTTATTCACTTCAGGTGTGATCTAATACATTGGAAAGTATACAAATATGCAAAAAACCCGGGTTCGAAAAAAAATTGGGGGCGCTTCTTTCTGGAAATCTCCTCACGTCTCTTTAATGAATTGTACGAATTCGTTAGGGTTTACATAAATGTTTACGGGGAAAATCGGAGTGGGTGTGTGGACCGAAAATGAGATAAAGTCATATTGGAAGACAGTGGTCTTTGAAATATTCGGGAAATTCGGAGACAACCGAAATGCAAAAGATGATAACTCACGTGGTTTACGTAAATCTTGTCTAATTACGTGTTCGCAATGTCTACGGTGCGATTAAAAAGTTGTTTTCAGGATATACAATGACCTCTTTCTTGCCATTAAATTTCCTGAATCCAACTCTCTAAATGTAAAAGAGTGAAAATCACTCTTTCAAGGAGTGACTCTGTTGGAGTTAAATTTAACTCTTTAAAGAGTCGTTTTTTCGCACTCTTTGGAACAACATTCTGTTTGAAAATCATATTAACTTTGAAAATAATTACGTAATGTGCAGTTAAAGACACTATCAGTGATTTGAAAAATATTTGAAATTTGCAGGAATAGCTTCACGGTGAAGGATAAGTCTGTAGAATTCTCATTAGTTACCTTTTTCCGCTGTGGACTGACAGAAAAGGAAGAAAATGGCAAAAGGGTTCCAAGATTCGATGCCATTCAATTAGGTTGTTTTTTAAAAAAAAAGTGTAGTAAGTGTCCGTTTCGGACAGTAATGACTAAAAATCCTCCGATTCTGTCCATATTAGGTTCTTTGGTCTTATCATTTGCAGGGTATGTTAGGATTACCTGTGACTTGTTACGGACATGCAAAAATCGATTTGATCTTTTTTCGATGTGCTGATTTAGCCAAATCCACTGTAGTGTCTTTAAGAAGCTCCTTGTACAATTCTAAATCAAATTTGAATATAAATTGTTTTTCTGCAGGTTGCAGTGTGTGTGTTTGTGTGTGGTGTGTGTGTGGTGTGTGTGGGTGTGTGTGTGGTGGGTTGTGTGTGGGATGTGTGTGTGTGGTGCGTGCGGACGTGCGTGCGGTAGGTGGAGGGCATGGATGGAGGGATGGAGGATGGCTGGATGGATGGATGGACGGACGGGGCGGGGTGGGCAGGCGGACGGACAGATGGACGCACGGACTGGACGCACGGACGCGACGGACGGACGGTGGATGGATGGATGGTCAGCCCAAATGACGAATCTTAATGGAGCATTATATGCCTAGTTCTCCAAAATAAAAAAGTTGGAATTTTCAATTTTTCAAATTTCACCAACCGTAGGCCTATTATTGGACCAACCAAATCTCACAGGAATGTCATAGCTCAACCAGCGGAACTTCTGCCTTGCAGTATCAGAAGGGGGAGGCTGGGGGTGGGGGGGGCTAGTCACCCCAATAACTCAAATACCCTTGAGCCCCCCCCAATATCTTAAAGCAATGATTAGCACATTTTTTTGAAGATCGCCCCAATTTTTTCAAAACAAATTGAGATATTTTACCACGGTTGCTTGTAACTGGGCCTAGTAACCATACCTTTAATGCTTAGCTCGAAAATGTCTATGTGTCTTACAAACGCAGGAATTTTGTAAGTAGATCATGTATCGGATCCCTATAATAATTCAACCGGCTGCTGGAAACGGTCCCTCCATGTGAAATAGCTGGGATAGTCGCCATTTACGTGTCTACGCTCATCCATTAGTTGTTTTAAATTGGTTTTCAGGAAAATGAGTTAGAGGTTCTTTTTCCTACGGGTGGCACATTTCATCATGGACACTATTTCCATCATGGACGGACCATAAACGTAGCATTTCCAGCGCTGCCGTTAGTCCAATCTGGTATCCAAATTCTTATTCAAATCGCTTATTTTATGATAGATACGCATTTTTTTTGCATCTCGTTCGCAGGTATGTTTCCTAGACAATTACAACCATCGATAACTGTGCCAAAATATCAAATTTTAAAAATTGGGTGCGCTCTTACAAAAATTTGCCCTTATTGCTTTAAAGGTGCAACGAGAGATTGTCACATATCGGGTGTCATTAAAAATCGAAAGACGGATTTTTGCCCTGATGTAAAGCTTTCCCTCAAAATATCCCCATCTGAAATTAAGCCGAGACATGATTTTCCTTTGGTACAAAAATTGTGAATTTTTTTAATTTCGTATAGGAGCAATACGAAATTCAGCCTATGTTTTACAATTGAAATACAAGCGAATCCCAATCGCTTTGTTTCTCCTTTTATGACAATTCTGTAGCGCAATACAAGGCAAGAAATCTATTGAGTGTCTAATCGATATCAAATACTATATGAAACAATATTTGGTGCATCAAAATCTCTCGTTGCACCTTTAACCCCAAAACATCAATTCCAAAGGCTCCCCACTCCCAGTGGCGTAGCCAGATTTTGTTGATGGGGGCATGGGGGGCACGGATTTGTGGAATTGTACCGACGCGCGTATTGTACTGATAAACAAAAAAATTGCGGCTCGCTGCGCTCGCCGTTTTCCCCAAATGTTGTTTACCTTCGCCTTCAAAATCTGAAAAGGGGGGGTCGGGACATAGCAACCACCTCGTCGCCAACGACAAACAACGTAGAGTGACCAGTTCTTATCAACCATCAAAATATGAAGCGTGTCTCTCTATCTCATATTCATGTACCATGCTCCTCAAAACAACAGCGTTTAGACTAATGTACCGATAGGCCGTTAGGGTACATGAAACATCGCGGTCGCAGACTTCTTTTCTGGGGAGAAAAAGAAAACAGGGGAAAAGGTAATTTTTGGGGGGGCCGGGGGGGGGGTGGGGGGGGGAAGTGAAATTTCTGGGGGGGGGGGACTTCAAAAGTGAGAGTTTTAACACATTTAGGCCCCAAAAGAAAAAAACGGGAGGGGAGAACTCCCCCCCCCCTTCAATGGCGCCGCCAATGCCTCCCCCCCCCACTCGGCCGCTGCGGGGTGGGCCCCCCCCAATCCTGAAAATCTTCCTAAGCCAATGAATATTGCAAGTTAAAAAAATCATTCGCGGACCCTTACAAGTTCCCTTGGATCCGATCAAACCAACCAACAATTTCAAATCACAAATCAATTAAAACATTCAAACAGAAACGCGATATTCTACTTTCTCCCGGGACTTTCTTTTAACGACGTCATGTATATTACGGGGAAAAGGTTCAGTGGGAATATGAAATATACTTATTCAAAATTGTGGTTAAAAATGTTTAATAAACGGTTTTGTGGTTTTTTGTCTGTCTTGCTGTAACCTATTTTAATCATTTTGGTTGCTTGCTACATGAAAGAGGTTTTGGCAGCATCAACTGTATGATCCCCAGGGTGAGGGCGGCCACCACAAGAAAATCCCCAATTTTAGGAAATCGCCATTGGTTTTTTTTTAAAACCGTTTAAAAAGCGAAAATCTTGACGAAAAATTCTAAATTGACGGTGGAGGTATATGTGTCACGATATATTTTTCTTATTCCAAAACAGTTGGATCTCAACTGTAAAGGTCATTTCTGATTTTAATATGAACAACGGATGAGGACGTATGTGGGGCATGAGAACACCTATGACCGATCCACATTAAAAGCACCCATATTGGTTTGTGGTTTGCTCTCTTTGCTGCAATTTCCAGGGCCTTTCTTTTAATATTTTGGGCGAGTTGCTGTATTGAATGAGTTTTGGCCGCCAGCAGCGTCTGTCTGGCACCAAGCCATATTGGTATGGTGCCCTCTGTCGTCGACCAAGTCGACCGATTCCGTATGCAATTGAGATACAATCAATTAAAATAGGCAAGTGTAAAGAGCTGATTGCTGACCAGGCGCAGTTTTTTAATTAAGCCAACCCACTTCCCCGCCCTTCCCCGGTCCACTTCGCAAAGTTTAAAGGCACTATCAGTGATTTCTTAAATCATAAAATCGTCAGGAATCGGATTTGTGCATGTCTGTAACAGCTATAGGTATCCTACTATTCCCTGCAAGTGCTAAGACCTTACACGGCAAGACTTCCATATGTACCCCCTCTCATATATTTACATGCAACATAAAATGTTATTATGTTAGCTGTTTATTCCGTTTTTGTATTTTAGAATGGGAGGGCCTTATATGCATGATTCTAGCAGAATCTATGGCGAAGCGAAACTCAATTCAATGCACGCGAGGATCAAGTAAATGATACAACCCGAGAAAGTAAATTGGTAAGCCAGTTTCTCCGTTTTTGATCAAACAAGGCCAAAATTAAAATAAATTTTGTATCATGTAAATATATACGAGGGGGTACATATGGAAGTCTTTCCACTTAAATTACGGCGGTCCGGTAAGTCGTATCCTGGTCTAAAAATGAAAAAGAAAGTTGGCGGTGAAATTGAAACCAGCGTTTGAAAATTCTCAAGACTGGAATAATACCGAAAGGCATTGTGGGAAAAAGGATGCGTGGGGGGGGGGGCACCTCTGGATGCTGCCACAACAATTCATATAGGCCTACCAAAATGTTCCTGAAAGTCTGTGGAATAAAATCTGGGTGAGCCATCTTGCAGATGTGGATGTTCAAAAGAACCGATTTAAAGCCTCTAGGTCCTACCAGTTATTTTTTTGTTCCAAATTACAAAGTAATTAAATGTGGGTGTGGATGCAAATTGGGGCGTGGGTATCTATGGAAAAGGGTGGGGTTGTGCGTTTTAAGCTTAACTGATCTTCAAATTGTATGAAGTTATTGCTCGCGCCCGGAAGGGCGCGAGCTATAGATGATGTGACATTTGTTTATGTTTATGGCGCCCCCTGTTGGTGTAAGAGAGAAGCTGGCAGGCAAAAGCACCTGATTTTTGCCAAAATTTGGTGATTTTAACCTAAAAAGGCTGATGTTTGCAAAAAAATCTGTCATTATTTCTTCTGGTGGAGGGGATAAAGGGAGCAAGAAAAAAGTATGGGGGTGGCAATTCTCTCCTCCCTGGCACCACCACTGTCTCCTGGAAGTAGTGTCAATGTTGATATCAAATGAAAGGCCGTAATTTTCTCATTGTCTTCCTAAAATTTCAGCTTTCGAATCGGTCCGGCCCTTGGTCTTAAAATTTAAGTTGTGGGGCGGGGCTATTTAAAATTTCATGTGGCTATGGGGGTGGTATAATTTTACTCCGAGCAAGGGGGTGTAACTTTGTTGTGTCAAAATAGAAATCCTCTCAGCCCCCACCTTAGCTTTTTAAAGGAACACCTCTTCAAATTATTCAAATTAAGTTTCAGTGATCCTTTAAAGGTGCGTGTTCCGATCGTTTTTGGGACCCCCCTGATTTACCCGGAAGTAGTATCGATTTTGATATCAGATGAAAGGCCGTATTTTTCTCATTGTCGTCCTGAAATTTGAGCCCTCAAATCCATTTCATTCCCAAGATATAAACAATATTGAACAGTATTGAATAGGGCTTTGCAACATGCATTATTGCGTCTGCCATCAAAACCGCAAGTTTGTTTCCCACGGTACTTGATGGGGTTACATGTGCACTGAAGTGCCAGGCTCTCATATCAAGTAGAGAACATAATACACACTAATCGGAACAAGCACCTTTAAGTGTCTGAGGCCTAATATTTTTAATTAATTTTAAAAAATAAGCAGCAAACTGTATTAATTGATAACAAAACAATGCCAGTCAGTTCCTTGATTGCCCCAAAACAACCGCAATGTTCCATAAATAAAAATAAAGTTTCAAGAAATCAAAAAACTTATGTAGATTGCATTTATGAAGATGTGTTCCTTTAATAATTAAAAACAAGTTGAAAGTACTCAAAAGTGACACTAATTTTATATAAAAATACAATACCTTTTTAAATATTTAATGATCAAAGACCTTTTAAATTAAAAAAAAAATTAAAAAAAAATACATTTCAACAAAAAATAATGTTGATTGCTGTATTGAAAAAGCGGGTCAATCAGCTTGTCATCAAAGACCAGTCAGCAATCAGCCTTTTACACTTGCCCAATGACGCGTTATCCACCTGTTGTTTGTAAATAAACTATCGTCGCCGTGCATGCGTGATGTGTTCTTTGACACTGAATCAATGCTGCAAGGAGGATTAACTGAATTCTGTGATTGCTTCACATCTCTGACGAGGTATTTGGGTGGTACACTCTACGTTAATCAAGGAACATTTTCGGCTGTATTTGTGGGGTTTTGTTAGAGATCCATTCGGATAGAAACTCCGAGACGGTCAGTGTTACTGTTTCAGGCATTGTGATTGTGTGTACTACTACTATTACATGTAGTGTACATGTAACAGCTGCATGGAAATCAATGCTGTTGCTTGATTGAACTGGAAAACCTGATTGACCCTGTAACTTGTCTCGTTTACAAATTTATAATTATATGACGTGCCGTATAGTAAGCTGTTAATTTGATTTCAGTTTGACAATTTCCGTTTTGAGGGTGGTTTCTTGAGTTTGCAAATTTAATGGCAAAAAGGGCATCCTCTTATGAACATGTCTATGAAGAGCCCTCTCAAGATGCCATTGTTGATCACAATGTTGATGCTTTCAATGAACGTTTCCTCACATGTACTATCTGCCTTGATACTTATTCAGAGACACCCAAGCTTCTCCCGTGTCTCCACTCATTCTGTGAGTCTTGTATCACCCGGATAGCAGACGGTAAATCAGAGTTTTCTTGCCCAGTGTGTAGAAGAAATGTTGAATTGCCTCAACAAGGAGCAAAAGGGCTGCCAAATAACATCTTCATTCGAGATCTACAAGATTTTTTAACACAGCAGAACAGGCCACGGTCTGGGTCCCTGTCGGCAGTGCCAACAGGTGGATCAAGCAGCAACATCTACATTAGAGATCTCCAAGATTTTCTCTCCGAACAGCCAAACAGACCCCGTGTTGAATCTGAGCGAGATGTTCGTCAAGTCACGCAGCGTCCTAGAGCTGCTTCGGCTGTCTCGCAGCCACCCAAGCTAAACAAGCATGCTAGTGGTAACATTTTTCAGCGTGTTGCTCTAAAAATGAAATTGCCTTTTCGCTCCAAGCACAAGCGATACTGCCAGTATCACTCTGAGAAAGAGCTCAAGCAGTACTGTCAACAGTGCCAACAGATTGTCTGTAAGAAATGTGTTCGTCTTGAGCATTCGGAAGAGGGCCACTATGTAATGGACCTGAGTGTAGCTGCAGATAATTCCTATCGTCAACTCAAATCACTAATCTTTCAAGCTCAAACGCTTGTAGCTCCGTTAGAGCACGGTAAAGCTGCTGTTAGCTCACAACTTGACAGCCTGACGCGCGAAAAGTTCAATGTCAAACAAGAAATTGAGCAAACTTTCGGCAGTCTGCGTTCGGCCATTGACGAACAACAAAATCGTTGCCTTGGAAAGCTGAACGAAGCATTCCAGAAGCATCAGCGTACACTGGCTTCACAGCTGGCCGACCTTGACTACAGCCTTTCAACGATCTCCTCAAGTTGCAAGTTTTCTCAACAGACCATGGAGGAGTTACTGGAGTCGGATTACGACACTGTGGCAGCGTCTTGTCCTCTAGTTGCACGGATGGAGGAGGTAGTCGCTCTTAGCAACAGGCAGCGCACAGAACCGGTATCATGTGGTTCCTTCTCACTGGAGGTGAATGCAGAGGTGACAGAAGAAATAAGGAATCTCTCCTCGGAAGTAGCCACTCTGACCGTCACTAGTGATAGCGAAGAGAAACTTGGTGATGTTGAAGGTGTAATTGTGTAAAATTTGTTGCTGCTTGTTCCAAATTATTTTAAAGCTATATAGATCTGCCATTTCTATTACAACAAATTGGCCTCTAGATAAATGTTGCAAACATCAAGCTCAAATTGATTCCTTTAGGCTCTATTGAATGAAAATCAAATTCAATTTGCAATTTCAGTTGGTTGCCATTTTATGGGCTTCATTTTGCTGATAACCCTGTATCACTAATAAAAACAGGTTCCAGAGATAATAACATCTAATGTGACAAAGGACTAATTTAGCTTGATCACGTCACATATTCATCCCACGCCCTATTAAATGCCAAAAATGTGTGTTAAGAAGCTTTGACTCGGAGATGTTTTGAGGATGGTGCCCTCATGTGGCACAGTGATAGAACATGAGGTTATGTACTGTATACTTTTTGGAGAGATATGAATATTAACCCTAATGCATCCGAGAGGCAATTAGCAGCAATTATAAAATTTCCACGGGAGATAAGGGTTTGACGCTGCTGCTAATTGCCATTCAGATGTGTTCCCCTCAGGAGATACATTGCTGCTAACAGCCAGTGGGCCGATTTCCTTTCAGATTGCCCTATTCCCCCCAAAGTACTCCACGTTCTTTCCCAAATATGTCAAATGTATGCTTGAGCTTCCAAATTTGGCAGAGGTGCCCAAGGTCAATTTGGTGAACCCGGAAGTACTGCCGTGAAAAAAACATTGCTGCTAAAAGCTGGTGGGCTGCCTAGCTCCCCTCAAAACAAATTGCTGCTAATTGCTGTGATGTATTAGAGACTGTTTGCTTCTAACTACCAGTGAGACATTTGTTCTAAAGTGTACAGATCTGTGATGGAAACTGATATCTAGATCAAACAAGGTTATAATTTCTCAATGTTCACTGTTTTGGTGTGTATAGCAGATGTACACTGTGAAATATTTCAATTGTATGATGAAATTACATCATTTAGTGAACATAGATTCTGAAAAGAAGTTTCATATCAGAGGAGTTACTATCTACTTTCAACATTTCCCAGGCCTAAAGTTTCACTGGGGTAATGAGAAAAATATTAACTTCTGATATCAAAATCTCCATTTTGATGGTGCAAAGTACGTGGAGGGATGAGGTTTTCAATTGGGTACCCACCCGGGTCACCCACCTTTAAATGATTAATCTACTATACCAAATGTACCATGCTATAAATTATATTTAATGAACTACAGTGTACTGAATGTCACAGAACAAAGTTCTCTATTTTTGGGTGTTAGAGAAATAGCTGTATAGCATTATCACAATATTTATAGAAATTATTTTGTAAATATTGGCCCTATGTAATTAAAGAACAATCTACATGTATAGTATAAAATAACAAACAATTTGTTAGTGATAATAAGTTGTAACTTATGATGGTAATTGTTCAAATTAAACACATTAATATAAAAGTAGAGATATTTAATGAGCTTTTCATACACACGAGGTGTCTTTGAAGTCAAACATTATCTCAGGGGTTGGTAACTGTGGTAATTAAAACTTCACCCTGTTGTATAACTTTTATAAACTATGTGTGTACTTGTGGGCACAAAAAGGTCTTTGTCAAAAATCAAGGACTCGGGAAGCGAACAATTTCAAGTTAGTGTGTGGTTTTACCGGGGAAAGGTCACTCAATATAATACTTGGTACACGCATGCTCGTCAGAAGAAAAAAAAAACATTAAAAGGGTAGAATTTTGAGCTTGTGATGTCAACGGCATCTTTAGAAAAAAAGGGGTACCTTTTCATATTAAGACCAAGACCAAGCCAGTGGGTCAAACCCTCTCCATGTCCCCAGTCATCAACGGGTTGAAAAAGATCTAGCATTTTGCAGATTGAAAGCTCCCCAAAGGTGAGCCAAATTTATGTTGTGTGTACAAAATAATATTCATGCAAAGCTTCAATGCTTAAAGGGTCGTTATTTCAACCAGTCTCGCACACTTAGGGTAATTTTTTTTGGCCAATCTTTTTGTAGCCTTTAATTAACATGTTTACATCCCACATCTTTACAAAATGATCTCCCCAAAAAGATGAGTTCTCTCACCTCATTTCACTCAAATTTTTTTTCCCAAGAGTCAAAGACCTTTGAGGTCAAATTCAAGAGTCAAAATGAAAATCGAGCGCTCAAAATTTTCCTGTTGTTTTTAGCCTTATTCCTTAGGCTTAGCTATTTTGTATGCATTTTTTTGCCAATAATTAAATTGACACTATAGTGTACAGTCATACATCTCAACCTCACGACTCTGATGGGGACTTTGATGGGCATTACACAATCAGCATGATAGACAAAGATTAGGGGTCCAATTATTGTGCTATGCAAATGGGTTGGTTTTAGTGTCTTATATGTACGCCATTTATTTTTTTAAGGGATCAGATTTACAGAATCTTAAGCCAGTAAGGGCAAATTTCCTACCACTAATTAGCCTTTTATACATGTAGGGTTCAACTTTGAGCTGCTCTGACAAGCATGTGTACTAAGTAATAAACAATGTAGTGAGTGACTCCACTGGGGTTTTAGGGAACACCAAATTAAGGTTGGTACTTAATAACATGTTATAACCCAGTATTTTATCAACAGGGTGTATTTGCTTTTCTTTTAGTGTGCATTGCCCTTATATTGGTCATGTGGATGCATTTCATTGATACTAATATGTACGTACAAAAATGTATAAGTGTATGTGTAGGGGGAAATTGTGCTGTAATGTTATTGAAGTGAAAATGTAGTGTTTATTAACCATGTATATAGAGAACAAATAAAAACCAAAGTACAACAGTCATATCAAGAATTCAAACATGTATATAATATGATGAATACACTGTTACAATGTATGTGTTTAGCTATGTAGGATGGTACTTTACATTAATTGCTATAGGGAAACATTCCAACACTCGCTCACAGATGAGTCGTACTCAAGATGTAGGAGAGACAAGGAGAGGTATGTAGTTGCATGCACACATGTACATGACTACAATGTACAATCTTTGATACTGCTTTTAATGAAGAAACTAATAGACCCTATACAATATAGGACGTCACATTTGGCGCTTAACCCTAACCCGTCCGAGAGTCATTGAAAAGCAATCAAGTTGCTCCTATTGATTGTAATTGCACTTCAGACGTCAAGAACTATTTACTTTACCGGCAATGATTTTTATTGCATCTTGGCCGCTTTCCCGTCAGAACACCCATTGCTTCCGATTGCTTTTCGGCCGCTTTCCCCTGAGGAGATCACCAAAACCAATTGCTTTCCATTGCCTTTGAGACGTCCATGCACCATAACACAAAGTTCTGGTGGCCATCTTGTATCCCACCATGCACTACCTTCCCGAAGTCCTGCGGGGTTTTCTGCCGACGTTCACTGTACGTTGTAGAGCGTCCATTCCGGTCATTGCTTTTGATTGCTTTGGCCACTTTTCCCAGCAATAAGACGGTGAAAACATTTGCTTTCATTGCACCCTGTGAACGTTTTTTCCCCGCAGGAGGTCTATTGCCGCCTATTGCATGTGAGACTAAAAAAGCTTTTACGCCGTTTTCCCGGCTCAAGGCAATGGAAAGCAATGATTGGCATAAAATTGATTCTCGTTGCAACTGGGACGTTAGGAGACACTCGTACGTTGCCTCCTATGACCCTCGGCCGTTTTAGGGGGGAAGTCCTGGTGACGTGTTTAATAGCAGGGTTAAAGGTGCATTTCGTGATTCCAGCACTTCTGTTTTATTCATTGGTTCACTAGATATACTTGAGAAAGCTTATTCACCCTTTTTAGCTGATTCCCGACTTTGCGTTTTTGTGTTATGAGCAATGCTCGTTTCCCATAGGCCACTTTTCTTATTTCTGTCCGTTATGGACAGAAAATACAAATTGTGAATTTCTTCCACACACGATCGAATTTGCACGTAGATTTGGCACACATGGAATACTATGTGAACGGTTCAGATGATTGAAAAATCTCAACTTTTTTTAGTAGTGGGGGGGGGGGGGGACGAGGCTGTGGATCACGATGCCCCTTTAACATACCATCTTCCTGCCCTACGGTGGAAATAGCAAGAGGATAATAAGATCACCTGTACAACTTTTAACATCTGTGGAATTCAATAACAGGTGGATGTCTTGTAGTCATGAATGTGGCTCTTTCCTTACAGCATGGTCTGGCCTTATTGCATCATGATAGGGTCTACACTGAAATCAAAGTGACTGCGAAGAAGGAAAAATCTACTTACTTATAATCTGCCTGTTCATAAGAATTTAAGTCTTGATTAACATTAAAACGCACTCAGTTTAGGCTCTAGTACTCACAACAATTTAGGATGCTACATGTATAATCACTGCACATACTATTGTTCTCCAATTACTATTAGGACCGCTATAAAGAACATCACCACTTGAAATCCTTGCTTAAAGTACTTCCAAGTGATGTGTCCTTCTAGTGGCCCTTCTTACAATGGAGAACAAAAGCTACATGTGCACTAACTAGCATCCTAAGTGGGGAGTACTAGAGCCCTAACCATGCTAACTGGTGAGTCCTTTTTGAATTGCCTGAACTTTGTTCGGCAGCAGAGAGAGACTTAGTAATCACTTTTTTCTTGGTCGGTCTGGTCTCTGTCATGCGGTATGTGTGCCTGACGTCCGTGTTCACGGCTTGTGTACGATTTATTCTGGGAGTTCCGTAAGGTCTATGATGATGTAACTTGGTGGAAAGAAACAGGTCCACGAGTTCTCGACCCTGATTAGATTTTTGGGGCGTAAAATATGACAATTAGTATCTCATTTGCATAATTAACTAAAATAATAAAATTTTCCCGCAAGGTTGTGTACAAGTTTTCTGAGTTCCGAAGGGTATGATCTATGATGATGTAACTTGGTGGAGGGAGCGGGCTGGTGAGTTCGCGAACTGATTAGATGTCGGGCGTATTTCGGGCAAATTAAGTATGCAATGAGCTATTACTATGCAAAAAACAGCGTAATTGCTATTAATTTTGAAACGGTACATTGGATACAGAAAAATTCCTCACTGCATGAAAGCTATCATGGTGCGCTTTTTTTCCAATTTGAGCGGGTGTGATCCAAGCGGCCTAGGTATGCAAATGAGCTAATTAAATATGGGAATTACTGTATCTTTGAAACCGTACATCGGATAGGCAAAATTCCTTCGTTAGCTGAAAGAAAGAATACCTATGCCGTGAATCTTTGTGTTAATCATTAATTGGGTCAAAGGCCATGTGGCGCCGATTAAAGGGGCATTTTTTGATACAATTGATCTAATTAAATATGCATTAATTGCTTGTAGCCCTGAAATGTACATTGGATATGCAAAATTCCGTTGCTCATGAGACTTCTATGCAGTACATCTTTGTATGAATCACAATTGCGGCACCTTCAAAGGCAAGGGATCAAGTAAAGGGGCCATGTTTGATGCAATTGATCTAATTAAAGATGAGATTGCTGTACGATTCTTTTTTAAATGGTACATTGGATATGCAAAATTCCTTCGCTACATGAGATACTAGATGGTTAACTCTTTTGTGTGAATAATAATGGTGGTCAAAATGCATGTGTGGCCTTAAAGGGGCATTTGTGTGATTATTTTAAAATTGAAACTAATGCTAAATGCGTGCGTCCATTTCAACCAAATGTTCTAGGTTGGTTGCATGGTCAGTGTGAAATACTACACCTTCAAAAAGAATTTGATCAGGAGTTTGTTTACTTACAATAAATTAGGTCAGCATGTGTTTATTTGGGAGTAATGGCTGTGTGTGATTGTGGGTACAAAACAGGTGTACAAAACAGAAGATTATCAAAAAAAAGGGGGGGTACACCCACAACCAAAGGTATTAACATCAGATATATTAGTAGATCAGTTGCCCATGTTTTCATTGAAATGGTTTTTCTACTTTGGTCAATCTTATGGGTTGCCAGCCTGTTTACATTCTATGAAAATGTGAAAATACGCAAAATTGTGCATTTCACCGCTTCTGGACACCGTAGGGACTCAAATTAAAATGTGGTCACATGAATTGTTTTCAAAAAATAGTGTTGACAAATAGAATAAATTTTCATATTTTTACAAAATTTTTTTTTGCAGGACTTTTCATGATTAATATATCTACAATGTGGAAAAAGTTGTGGCCAGGGGTGGTGTCAAATGAAAGAGCCAGGAAATAAAGAGAACTATACAATGCAAACAAGGGGGTGCTACTCCTAACCATCTCTTGGTTATGATTATGTTGGGACATTTCAAGATTAATATCTCCCAATAAGGAAGAGTTTTGAACTCTATGGTTGGTATCAAATGAAAGAGTGAGAAGTATAGAATACTATAATGCAAACCCGGGGGTGTGATACTCCAAACATTCTCTTTACTGTGCTCTTGTGGGGACTTTTCAAGATTAATATCTCCACGTGATGGAAAAATGTTGTGACCCAGGGTGTGAAAAGGAAAGAGTGAGAGGTATCGAATACTATAAATGCAAACCAGGGGTGTGCTACTCCTAAACATCTTCGTTATGCTCTTGTTCAGGAAACTTCTCTGATAATATCTCACAATGGACCAAAGTTGTGACCCCTAGGGTGGTGTCAAATGAAGAGCAGGAAGTAATAAAGAATAATTGTAAATGCCAAACCAGGGGTGCTACTCATAAACATCTCTGACTATGGCTCGGGGGGGGGGGGGGATTTCAACTTGCAAGATGAATATCTCCACGATGGAAAAATGTTGTGGACCCCTGGGTGGGTGTCAAATGAAATAGTGGGAAGAAAACTAGTTAAGAAATTGGGAGTTTATCTGGTTGCACAATTTTTGGGACACCCTGGGACTCGCACAGTTCACTCTGGTGTGCTGCTTTTTGTCTACATAAGCGCGAAAGCGCGAGACTGGTGGTTCGAGAACCGCCCCTTGTTATGTTAGCCAAGAATTCAGGTGAACATGCAGATTATGAAAGGTTTTCAGGCTAAAAATTTAAAATTTTTTAAGGTTAAACATGTAAATTAGCTAATTTTCTAATTAGTGAGTGATCAATCATGTGTGACCAGAAACTCTAACAAATTGACTCATACATATAACATGCAGTAATTTCACCTCAATTTTTTCTCAAGAGTATTCACTCTTGGAGCAAAATTCTCAAGAGTGAAATTTGAAATCGGAAGAGTGAAACCTAACTCAATGTCACTGAACAAAGAAAAATTGAAGAGTGACTTCACTCTTACATTATTATTTCAAGAGTAAAATGCAAGGTTCAAGAGTAATTTCACTCTCGATATGGATGTGAGTGAATTGCTGTTGAACATTGTTCGCTACTGCGGCATCAATCTTAATTACATCCTGGGGCGAAATATTGTAATAACAAATGTGACCCCCAGCCTTATTTGTATGTAATAATGTGTATTGAATCTTAGTTAGAACATAAACGGTCCATGGCCCGATCTCCAATAGCCTCGTCCGCCAGAAGCCACATATTTTACCGGCGTGGTCACATTTTGGTATCCAGCAGAAAGCTACTATTTTTCCATTTACCATTGTGAAATCTTAGAGCCAAAGGCTGTTTGGGTTGGAAGATATGAGCGAAAATGCGCCCATTTTGGTTGGTGCGACCAATATTAATTTTACACAGTACTTTATGGCTTACAAATCATGTTTTTAGCTCTCACATCAACAAACGGATTGAAATATGGCGCGAAAACTTTACAGATGGTGTGTGTGGAGTGAAGGCTTAATCATCAAGATGAAAACTTCGTATCCTTAAATGGGCCATCCCCCTTCAACCATTCACAAGGTGTTCTTAAGGTCATGAGCCCATAACCAAAAACCCTGCAACCCACGGGGATTTTGGAGACAACTATTTTTGGAAACCTTATGCATATAGCAATCAAAATCAGGTTGTCTGCAAAATCCCCATCCTGGGGTAAAGAGTGAGGCGATTTTCAAAATGGCGGCAATATTCACTTAATGCCCCTTTTTTGACATATATCTTTATTTTTGATCCAAATTCATGCACTATGTGACAACATAGTCGCACCAAAACACATCAAGGAATTGTTGAACACCTTTGGGCATGCTTAACCTGCTCTAGAGGGTGTCATTATTAAAATGGCACAAAACAATGAAACGAAGTTGTATTTTTTTATACACTTAATACCTCTTTAAAGGTAAAATGCCATTGTCACCTAATTATATACTTTGCCATGCAGTTGGATAGTTCGAGTTAAAGTAAACACTTAAAAATGAAGTAGGTAGCCTTTCAAGTGTATATATAGAGGGCACTTTATGCAAAAAGGTCTATGACTACTATACACTATACCACAACCACACTGCCTCCTTAATCACTGATCACCTTTAAAACTTGCATAACCATGGTTTCTTGAGTTTGATGTGGTGACGGAGGTGACCAAGTGAGACAAAACACGCTTCTTATTACTGCTTCTTACTACTGTAGCGACGCAACCAAACGCGCCACATAAAAGTTGGGTTGTTAAGAAATTACTAAGTACTTCAACCACACAGGTGCTTGGGTGGTCGTTGTAGGGCAGCAGATGATAGCGAAACGTCGCTTCGTTAAGCGAAAATAATTTTTGGGAGTACAATGGTTTGATTTTTGGTCGCAATTTAAGTTCCAGTATCTGAGGCTTCCTATTCTCACCATCATTTTTTACAAGATTTTTACACAAATATTAAAAAAGGTGCAGCCCTCATACATGATTTACATAATCAATAAATGTTTAACCGGGAGTAGATTATTGCCGCATACTCAAAATCAAAAATACTACCGAACCGGGTTTTCAGAATTTCGTTAGCTAACAAAGTGTGTTTCTCAGTAACATTGCAAATAATAATTTTCATATATATGTCGATAAAATAGTTAATTTTTCATATTTGATGCTTCAAAAATGGGTTTTTCAAACAAAATGACCCATTTTCGTTTCTGTTTACAATAAAATTTTCCAACCAAGCGTATTTTAGGATAGTATCTTTAATAAGTAATTTGTTTTGCACTACCAGTGCAAAATCCGATCCCAGAACAATCTTAATATTCACGGTTAATGCCAATAATCTTAGTCTCGTTGTTTTAAACACAATTAAACCAATGTATCTAACGTGTAGGTGTCCGCTCGCCGAGATCACTCGCCCATTGTCAATCAATACAATGGAATGTCAAACCGCTTTTCATCACGCAATATTTCTATTCTACATTTTGATTCCCTTCCCGGTTGGAATTTTGTTTAATTCTTCTGGTGTTTTTACTGGATTTTGATTTCAAGACTACCATATTTTAGAACACAAAGGGAATGCACATTTTCTGAAAAATGAAATCCATAAACATTTTTTTCCTTTATAATGTTAGTTTTTAAACATTTTTTTTAATCTAGAACGCCGACCCTTTAAACAGTAATGCACGTGTGATATTCTGGCCCGATATTATGGTCCGGAACCATAGGCGTGTTGTGCAATCTAGGGCACTTGTATGTTTCAAGCTATTTAGAAAACAAATGGGTTGTATATTTATTAAAACAGGAAGCTTGCGTCCGAAAACGTCACGAGAATTAAAAAATATGACTATAGTCGATGTAAATGGTTGTGTAAGCAGGTTCTTGTTCATTTTTGTAATTAAATTTGGAATATGGTCGGCTGGCTCAAAGCAATGAGTACTGAACACGTTTTAACGACAGAAGGCGACTATTGATGATGTTTATTTATTGTCCCATTGACGCTTTCATAATAACCAAAACATAAAATACACATAATTAAGTAAACTAATTGGCAATTATAAAAAAATGACCGATGATGTGTTACTGTACATTGACAAAGGCCTATCAGCTGTCACCACCTCATAATACATGATCTATATGAGTATGCCTGTACTGCTGAAAATGCAATATTGGCAGTTAACATTTGTTGTTTTTTAAAATCACTAAAACTGATTTCACACGGGATAAAATCAACAACCAACAGGCCAACAGAAAAAACAAAACAAGAAAAAAAATATTAAACAATATAATCAGTCTAATGGCCCGACTCATTGATAAAGAAAATGTTGGCTTGCAGAGAAAAGAAAAAATGAAAAACTATAAAAAAGTTAAATATAAGAAAAAAATAAAAAACTTAAAAATCTTTTTTTTTTTAATTGGTTCGTGTATTAATTTTCGGTGGCAAGATTTTTATATGGGTGAAACCAAATTTAGAGTTACATATTAAAGGGGGATTTCGTTGATCCAGCACCTTCTGTTTTATTTCATAGTTCAATAGATATCTGGAGAAAAGCTGATTCACAAAATTTGTGTTGACTCCGATCTTGCGGTTTTGCGTTAGAGCAACTACTGTTTCCACGGTCCCTAGGCTAGTGCTGTATTCTTCCAGTTACGGACCAGAAAATACAAATGCGAATTCTACAGATGCGGCCGAATTTGCACTGTAGATTTGGTACAAATGGATTACTAAAGCAACGTTTCGGATGATAAAAAATCTCTCTTTTGAGGGAAGTCGGGGGGACGAGGTTGTGGATCACGAAAATGCCTTTGAAGCATCAACAGAGTTCAGATGATATAGATGTTGTAGATAGGTGTTACAATATAGGTCCATTGGCTAAAAGTGCCGAAACATTAATTCGAGGCAACAAAAATAAATTAAAGCAATAATACACGGAATGATGCATAAGGTACATTTTCTAGAGTTTGGAATATAATAAAAGTGGTTTCAATCAAAAGTAACATTTAGTTTCAGGAAATAACACGTGTGATGTCGAGTTCATGAATGTAGGTTATATTTTTTTATTTTCAAAAAGGGGATGTAGAATATTAGGTCCCAAACCTAGAATCACCATGAGAACCCGAGTATATGAGACGAAACCCGATGGAGGTCCTGGGACACCAAGCTTTAACTAATTTTGAGCTATGCTTCATATACAATATCAATTTAAATATAAGTAAAATTAAATTGTTTCAAGTACTGCAAATTGTTTCAAATTAATCAAGAGTTCACTAACTTGAAGAACGGCGGAAAGAGAAAAAATAAAAAGTTTTTTATTTTTTTTAAAACAAAAAAAGTGGGTCATTTGTTACAGAAATATGTCAGTGGGAACCAATCAAAAGGGGGGGGGGGGGGGGGGGGGGAAAATTTTTATAAACTCTTATAATTAATTTTGGTATCAAAATTTTGATCAGATTTGATCCAATTGTGGCACAGTTGTGCAAAAAATTTGGTGAGCTCCCTGATACTAATCTGTTTTGGAGTGTATTTCACACTTTGGAGAGTGAATTTAATTATTTTTACTCCAAGGGCAAAGATCCCATATAAACAACACCCCTCCCCCAGTGCAATTTATCTTTTAATAGTAAATTTACTAATATGGAAAATCAATTAACCTTTATTGAATTCAAACGATTTTCGACTTCATATAAATCACTGTTAAATTTTTAGAGAAGAGTGAATGTATTAATCTTGAGAATAGTCAAGCACGTTATACATTGAAATACTCAAAATAACCTGTAATTGTACTGCGTGGCTTGTTTGTTTTATTTTAACGTTACCCCTAAGGTCCCTAGAGGAGAATAGAATGATACCAACCTGCCGCTCACCGCAAAAAGGGAAGGTAGCGTTTATTTTTCTTGTTAGATAAAGGAGAGAGAAATTTAACCATAAAAACAAGGCAGGGTCCGCCTCGTGATTTGTGGAAGGTGCACAAAAAAAAACACAACGTGAGGGTAACAATAGTATCCCCCAAACTTTTTACAAGGATATTATATAGCCTTAACACATTTTAATGCATACCGAGAAAATATTCATCAGCGAAAAGAATTTGCAACGTAAAGGTGTGTGACTTGATCGACAACCTCGCCCTGTAGTTTGCTCCATCAAATTAGAATGTGGTATAGAGGAAAATTTATGGAATGTCCCAGGAAATAGTTCCTTTTCACGATGAAATGCGGTTATACGATGAAGCAATTAATTTTGCTCTACTGTACGAATGGAGCAATTTAAATGAAAAAAAATATATCACCCTAGGGAGGGCGGAAAGCATATGAAATAAAATAATTACCATGGTGTTGGATTAAGCCCATCTTAAAGCCCCAATATGATTGAGGCGTTAAAAAGTCCCACTCTACAAATTATAATTCAGACAAATAATGGAAAAAAATTAAAATGGGCTGGGTTTGATATACCATAGCCAAATATGTAAAGTTTTATATCCAAATTTCCAGGCTTATTATGACTCATTTAAAAAAGGTGAGCTCTTAATCGAATTTTTACAAGAATAGCAGCATTATTATACACTAATTATACAAATTAACAGGTAAATTGTACAGATTAATCTGACAACACATACCTTAACACACTATATTAACTTAAAGATATTGAATGGTAAAAATAGCGAACTCTTTTTTGTCAAAATGAAGAAATAGAAAGAAATAAAATTAAATATACAAAATTAGGAATCGAGTGCTATCAAAAATTTAAACTATTATAAAAATACAGAAAAACGATTTTTGCATTTTGAATAACGGGCATATTAGAAGTCAACATATTTCATAGTTCATTATTATTTTTACATTAAAACGGTAAGTAAATACGTAATTAATTGCTGGAAAATAGACAAACGGTAGGTTATAAATACTACTCTTTTGTGTGGTATTATTACCTAACTACCGTCTATTTACAGTGTTTCTGCTTCCAAATTGTAATGTTATGTTAGATATCAGTAATTAACGGTGACGATTGTTGAAGATTGTAATAACCGGATTGACCGTGAATGTAACGGGATTTTAAAAACTGTAAAAAAAGAAACCATTTTTAACAAATGCACGATAGTCACAAGTTTTTACAGTGTACCTCAAAATGCACGTGATATCGGTTAGGCGATCTATGCTTGCATTTTCCAAACATGTTGTTCAAACAACAACACCAAGACTTATTGTTTCAAAAACGCAATGTTGAGCGCTTTTGTTTTGTTTTAGAAAATCGGGTTAAATTTCCCGTGGCTAGTTCAGTATCGAAATTCTATTCTCTCATGGTTATTGCATGAATATTTCATACCTAACAAGAGAGAATATACGCATAAGTATAAATGAATGCTTGGGTATTGTAATTGTTGGTTTTGCTGCTGCTGTTGTTGTAGTTGGTTTTAATTTTTACTTTTAGATGGACATTTTAATGACATTACGAAGAAAATTAAAAAGGTTAAAGTTATGTCCAGGTATTCTGTGCGGGATCTTTACTCGGAAGAAACAAGCTAACAATATTTTCATCAGGTCTGTTTAAGGGAAGCATTTGCCAAGCACCAAGGGTGTATACGGATTTAATCATGTTGACCTTGGATTATTTAATTTAAAAGGCGCATTCGTGATTAAAGCACCTTCCATGTTATTTCATGTGCACTAGATATCATTGAGAAAAGCTTATTCCCAAAATTGAGTGATCCCGATCTTGAGGTTTGTGTATGAGACAAAGTGCTGTTTCCCACTGTCCCATAGACCGCTGTGCGTGTAATTTATGTTAAAAATACCAATTGGTAAATTTCTACAGAACACGACCACCAAAAATTTGCACGTAAGATTAGGTCAAGTGATGATACTAGGATGACAGTTAGTGATAAACCTCAACTGTGTTTGTTAAGTCTGGGGGGAGTGGTTGTGGATCACGGAAATGCCATTTAAGCCCCTATTTTTAGACCTCATGATTAATATTGCCAAGCTTCACATTCCGTCTGTAAATTAGGGAAATTAACATCTTAAGCAAGGGTAAGATTTTTCCCATGTAAAACTTGTATATGAAATGACATCTTTCAGTCCAACATGATGAAAATCAAGGACTAAAGGAGGGGGTTTTTTTTTCTCAAAAAAGTAAATAATCTAAAACAAAGAATGCCTGTTAAAGTATTTTAGTGGAAAATTACGACCATTTGAGACAGTTTTGTAGTTAGGTGACTTAAGCCTACTTTTGGCCTATAACTTGTTTTCATTAGAATGAATGTTAGAATGTTAACTGATATGACAAGATCATAATATGATGTCGAATGTTGTACAGACACCCTGAAAGCGTTGTGACGAATAATTTTTTCCGCCCTCGCTAAATCTAACATTGATTACTTCTACAGTAATGGCATATGAATGACAAGCTTATTTTATTTTAAGGTAACAATAAATGTATTCTATATATAGTAAAGCTTGTAAGTTGTTTTATCATTACAAATATATACAAGTCTTTCCTCTATAGTGGAATGGAAAGATCGCCATCGCACTAAACAGGGATTTTAGATTTCAACGAATAAGAAAACATCCTTTTGAAAACAAGCTGATGTATCGTAAGACTAGAGAAGAGGAGAAACGAAGGAAGAGGGAGAGAGGGGAGAGGACACAGAAGCGTTTAGCGTAACAGGCCGTTGGAAAGGGGGCACATTGCCCCTCCCCAAAGGGTCTGACCGAGCGTTGGCTAAGCGGCCGGAAAAAGGAAGAAAAAGGAAGGAAGGAAAAGCGAAGGAATGAAGGAGGGTGAAATTGAAATTGGAACATGAGGTTGAAACATTGCCTGGGATCCTCCCAGGGTCTATCTACCGTCATTGCCCCTTCACGAAGGCGTCGGCGACATAAATTGTGAAAATTGAAAGCCTGCAGTTTTGCGCCAAAATTTTATTAAACACCGGGAAAATTGTGAGACCCCACCCCTGTTACGTCCCGACAGAGGAAGGAAAAAGATACATAAACCAGATCGAGGGAGATTGAAAGAAACATTTCACCTGAACACATACAGATAAGTATAAAGAAAGACGACTAATAAAAGAAAGGGAAATGTTAAAGGAAAAAGTAAGAAGGGTGCTTGAATTGATGGCAATGACATCTTGATAATGCAATGGGTTAGCTATATCTCTTCTAAGGAATTTATAAATGTTCAAACACGGACTTTCGTGCAAATTTATTTTTTTACCAATTAAAATATGGGGGAGGACCGTGGAAAAAAGACCGCGGCTTCACACTTATGTGTACACAGAAAGATACAGTGTTAAATGAAAGCATTTTAGCATAACTATACCCTATTGTTGTAAGTGTTCTGTGTCAAATATGTAAATTTCACCAGAGAAGACTGGACTTTTAAAATTTCTAAAAAAAAGCCAGGTTTGATACTGTGTCGGTATGTGGGCACCAATACGCACGGGGCTATACGCTCACTATAACAATGTGTGCAGTACGCCGTGCAGACAATGCAGGGGGAGAATACGAGTGTTGCAGTACTGAAAGGTCTGCATGACGTCTTGTAAATTCCTTCTATTTTACATTTTGAATGCTAGAGTAACCAATTTTGGTTTGGTGGAATTATAAAAGTACGATGTACAAGTAATAATTGTTTCAACTATTTGCTAAAATGGTTCTAATAAGCAGTAGTACAATGGTTGGTGATTGAAAATATTAAGTCATTTTAAAAAGTTGGAAAAAATCAAGAAAAAACATAATATGTATTATTTTGTTGATATATCATTATTTCGTTACTAATATCAAATGTACAAAATGTCCTCTACCAAATGCAAAAACTCGCATATTGATGTGATATGACTTCTGAGTAGAAGGTTTTTTAGAAAGCATCATTCAGAACTAAAATTTATGCACATTTTATGCAAATTGTGCTATTGTTTAAAAACTACAAGCGTAAATTTTTGTAAAAACAATCTGATTACCTTTGGCTGTCTGAAAACTGATTTAATCAAAAAAACGCAACATATACCACTTTTTATGGTTCAGTGATCTCGGACATTCTCTGCAGCCCTAATGTGGATCGATGGAAGCCCTGGGGAGCGTGCTCATGCCTGCTCTGTTCGGCATCTGTGCCGGGGCGACAGCCTGTCGTTTTGTCTGGCGCACCAGGATGTGGATGTCAAAGGGAGACTCAAAGGCATTTAGATGGGATCGCCCCTTATTGTGAGGAGAACATCAGCGCGCAAGTCCATCCGGGGCACATGTGTATGCTTTCCGTCTGCGCAGCCGTGCCGGGTAACCTTTGAGTTGATGACCTGGTCTGGAGCGCCCGTGGAGCACTTGTGATCGTTCCTGTTTACTTAGAGTCACCTTGGACTGCAGTCTCTTCTTAAGACCCACATCGGCAGCAGTGGTGTAGCTAGGAAGGGGCAAAGGGAGGGGACATGCCCCGGACACCACATCAGGGGCGTTGAAATGAAGTTTCGGAAAAATAAAAGAAAAAAAACCATGGTTGTGATTTTGTCGTTAGTGTCACAGCGGTATAGTTATCTGCTTCAAGATAGTGAGATACTGAGATCTCTCCGAAGGCACTCAAAAACATTACTAAAATCAGAGGTTCCTGGGCTCCGTCCCCTTGACCACCCGACAGGGGCCAGTATAGTTCATCTGCTTCCAATGATAATGAGATAAATGAGATCTCTCAGAAGCACTCACACATGCTATTTAACTCAAGAGAGTTTCCACGGGCCCTGAACACTAGACCCCGGCCCCCAGGGCAGTTATAGTTCATCGCTCATGATTGTGAGATAACGAGAGCTCAAGGAGTGAGCTGAACATGCTAAAATCATAGCGATCTGGGGCTGCCCCTGGCCCCCCTTGCCAAATTCAGCACAGGCCATTGCTTCAAGATAATGCGATAACTGAGCAGCCCTCCGAAGGGCACTCAAACTTACTAAAACTGAGAGGTTCCGGGGCTCCGTAACCTGAAAACCCGCCAGGGGCCAGTAGAGTTAATCCGCTCAAGAGAATGAGATAACTGAGATCTTCCCGAGCCACTCAAAAATGCTATTTAACTGAAGAGCTTCACGGGACCGAACTCTAGACCCCCGCCAGGGGCAGTATAGTTCATCGCTTCATGGATTGTGAGATAACAGAGAGCTTTCCGGATGCGCGGCAACATGCAAACCCAAGAGGCTTCGGGGGGCTCCGCCCTGGACCCCCGCCAACGTCAACATAGTTCATACTGCTTCAAGATAAGGGACATAACCCTTCTCCGAAAAAGCACTAGAAACATGTTCTAACTCAAGAGCTTTCTGGGTCTCTCCCCCTGAAACCCCACAAGGGGCTTCTTCCCCATACCCTGTATGCCCGCATGACGCGAGATCGACGGAGATTGCCCTGTGCTGCTCATGGGGGGAGTATGCTTGCCCTGTTGATAGGGGACAGCCCATAAGATTGGCCCCGCGTTGGAGCCTCCTGGAGGGCTTGTCGGAGGTGGTCTCGGCCAGCTACGGCGGACAACTTATACATGCAGCAGTTGTAGCATGCTGAGCATAGCTGCCAAGTATCTTGTTATAGAGCGCCCTCTCTTATGTGTGTACTGGGTTTGGCGAGAGGCCCCTGCTGACCGCTTAGGTCCGGGGTGTTTTCTTAGGCAAGTTCCGGTCCTTTGAAAAAGTTCTCTAAGGGTTTGGGCAGGTGCTTGTGGAAAGAAAGGACTTGCTGTCAACCAAGTGGCATTAGTGGTTATTGAGCCGGGCGAGCGTTTTCCGCTGGGCCTGGCTTCGTGGGCTGAGTGGCGGTTGTTGTCTCAGCTGATTGAGATCCAGAATCGGCCGCCGAGTCGTACCTGAAGGCCAGATTCAGGACACTGGAGCATCTATTGGTCTGCCCAATGGTGGTGCAACAATGCAAAGACAAGGATCTTGCAGAATTCAGGAAGCACCAGACATTGTACCCACACCTCTGGCTAGAACACATTTGGACAAACACTGTGGTTGGATATGATAGAATTTCCAATTTTAATAATCAGTGGATGGTTCAATTGGCGATCTTTAAGAACATATGCTGTTTCTTGGTATACGAGGCTTAATGCAGAGTCATTTGATTCAGCAAATTGTACTTCTTTTTCCTCCCTCTCTTGAGTCATGTCTTAATTGTTTTCTTCTCTGTATAAGATATTTTCTCTACTATTATGTCAGACAACTATTTGCATTTAACTCTCCTGATGGCCACTGGTATCTAGTGCACCATCATTTTAACTACAACCATGATCATCTGGTGGAGGAAGTTCTGGCTCTGCCACATCGCCTGGTACAATCAGGGCTTGATAATTGGTTCTCTGGATGATGCATCCTCAAACAAT
The DNA here is from genome assembly GCA_023653785.1 of Ophioderma brevispina. Lineage (NCBI taxonomy): Eukaryota > Metazoa > Echinodermata > Ophiuroidea > Amphilepidida > Ophiodermatidae > Ophioderma > Ophioderma brevispina. Next base: position 26,006 of record JAMKCH010001018.1, on the reverse strand, counting down.
CCTCATACGAGTGCTCTGGCACATCATTCGATCTTCCAAGGCCAGGGCCGCCGAGAGAAAATTGCGGGCCCGGGGGAACCTTTGAGTTACGGGCCCCCTTTACACTTCGTTTTTCCAGAACCCCATGGGGGGGGGAGCTTTTGAATTACCGTGGTTGCGTGTGGTTGAGCTGCATAATGTATTTGCTAGCAACTTAATGGTTTTTTTTGTTTGATTTATTCATATTTAAAAAGAGTGCTTATTAGCATTGCCCAGGGGGATGGGTTAGCGGGAGGGGGTGTACCCCACCCGCGCGAAGCACGGAACCGCTGCAATGTTCACTTTCCACAACACATTTCTCATGAACATGATAGACAACAAATAGAGTTTGAAGTGTTTCACCTTTTTAATGAAGAGAGGTATGATAAATGGTTCTAAAAAGTAAATATAGCGTTGGTTTTAGTTTCGTTTCAAATAATAATTACAGATTGTTCATGAGATTTAATATTAGGAAGTGTCCCGAAGCGCGGAACCCGTGCGCACTTTTCAAAACACCTTTTCTCATGTATATACTTGATAGAACATTTGAAATTGGTAATTAATCCACTTATAAGTCCATTCCAACTGCTTTATAAAACCAACTCTTAATTTGTTTTTTTGTTTTGTTTATCAACCGCGCGTAGCGCGAAAAAATTGGAAATTTCGTTGGGTTATAGAGTATTTTCTCAGCGTAAGTAGGTATCATTGTCGCATGAGGGGGGAACGGGCCCCCTGTATCCTCCTGCTCTCCTCTGTCTCTCGCTCTCTCTTTTCATCCCTCTCTCTCCCTCTCTGCTTTTGTCACAACCGCAAGGGCTTAACTTTTATTTTTGCTACGGGCCTTAGGACACGGGCACGGGGTCAATTACCCCCTTTGACACCCCCCTCTCGGCGCACCTTCCAAGGCCTAGGAAGGCATCGATATATTTGTCACGTTTTGACTTAAACCTCGTCTACCTGAGCCAAATTTTAGTAAACAAACTCACACCCCCCCCCGGTGATTTTCGTTACTGAACATCAGATTTCTGTAAATTTGGTACCACAGGGTAGCGTAAAGTTCTTCTTTACCATTGGTATACAAAATAAGTGAACCAAAAAATCACCATTATGACGTCACTATGGACGTCATATGTTGAGGGAAATATGAAAAGACATACTGCATATGGGGTGGAAAATTGATATTTCGCAGACTTTAGCGACTTCACTCAAAAGCTATTATTGTAGCAATAAAATGCTCTCAGTTTATAAAAATAGTAATTTCCATCGAGTAGAGCCAAAAAAACGATGAAAATGGTATTCCATAACATTTTTTGGCGAAAAAATTTGAATTTTCCTCTATGTGTGTCTATGGAAATTGACAATTGTGCCAACATGCGAACTTTATGACGTCATTGTGAAGTAAGGCCAGGCATGTGGTACTTCATTTTGGTATCAATAGACAGCGGAGGACCATAGCCATCTGTTGGTTCCAAAATCAAGTGCCTAGGATGTTTCTTGTGTTGTGATAGGCATGTTGGCACTTGCTCTCACAAAGGGCGGTAGTTGATTTTGGCAGCCATTTTGAAAAAGCGCCCTCACCATTTAACCCAGGGTGGGATTTTTGAATACAAACATCTTGAATTCAATTGCTTATGTATAAGCTTCACAAAAATGGTTGTCTCCAAAAATCCCCGGGGGGGTGCAGGGGGAGTCATGGTAGCCCGGTAGTATACTGGGATATAGGTGAAAGTTACCGAATCAACCATGGAAGAAATGTTATATCAGTCTTGTGCCATGGAACAATTGCTGGTTCATGATAACAACATTGAACAGTAACAAAATTACCTAGATGGTTCACCAAATGAAAGAACGTACTTTATATACATTCAGTGTACAGATATTGTGTTTTATTCTGCTCATAGTATTTTTATATTGTAGTAGATTGCATGGTAGGTAAATTTAAGACAAGCATTTTATCAAAAGGTATTTGAAGTTGTATATCAAAAACATTTCATAGTATTTATTTAATCATCCATTTTGCATTGTATTCAAGTATTGTGTTGTAAAATTATATTGATGACATTCCTTCCTAGAATTCAGTGTTTTGTAGTGTGCAATTGCAAGACCTTCCAAAAAAGGGACAAATAATTAAGGTGTACAATGTATCTTTAGGACCTACAATCTACATATACATTAGTATTAAACTATCTTAAAAATGGCCTACTTATAGTATAAGGATACTAGGCCATACATGTACATGTAGAGTATAATTAATAGGCCAGACTCAGAGCTTCCGATGAGAGGCGCCACTATTTCCAAAACAAAATCGTGTTTTTGGCATATACATAAGGCTTGGTACATATACTAAATCACTGTGTGAAATAACTAAGAAAATCGAAGCCCTCATTTATAGAAAATCACAACTTTGTTGTTAAAAATTCGGATCCGGCATGTTTCTATATACACGGGTAGCCTATGGACAGTTACACGTGCATAAAGTTTACTGTATGAAAACGAAAAAAATCGATAATCTCTAACTTTGGAAATTAGCATTTACGTGCTTTCTTTAGTTCTAGGATGACTATTTTTAATTACTACCGCAAATTCAAAATCCTGAGTCGGCCTTTAGCCTTTAAGTGTATAGGGACGCCCACTATAGTAATTAAGTGTATCGTAAACACGTTAAAGAACAAACTGGTATTTAATAGTGTTTTATTCATCCCTGGGGGAATAGGAACAAACATGTTATATTATGATCAAAGGTGTACAGGTGGTGACTACAGATCTGATGAAATATTTCTGTGCTACCACTGCTGCTGTTAATGTTGCGTCATTGCTGCTGGAATATTAACTATTAAGTGATACGTAGCGTGCTGTAAAACTTGCCAGATTACAGTGTGGGAGTGTTTCCAGAGTCATGAGTCCAGAGCTGAATATGATTCCATCAGTATCGAGTATAAGAGCTCAAGTCCATCGGACCCAAGTCTGAGTCCACAAGGTCTGAGTCCAGGTTAAAATAATTTAGTAAAGTGTGTGACTGATGGACAACCTCCCCCATACAACTTTACCCCATTTTGGACCTTGTGGATCAAACTGAGCACCGAAGGAATCAGAGTCTGAACCCGAACTTCGAAACTGATGAATAGGACCTCGCTTGGACTCATCCAAACTGCATGAATTCACTGTTAAATACCATAATTTCAGACATTTTCTGCTTTCTTTTGTTACATGAAATACAACATTATTACAAGATATTTTCAACCATAACATATTCATGTGGACAAAAAAAGCACAATTATTCTTTACAGTAAACGTGGCAAAATAGCTGCAAAAAAATCATTTAAATATGATTTTTACACATTTGGTAAATTGACAGTTTTCCTACTTATGTACTGATGGAGTGGTTAATCCCGAAATAGATACTTCACAGGTAGTGTGCATGTATTAGTGTGGGACAAGCCCATGGCAAATATTACGGTCAGATGTACTGCCAAGATGTCAAGACTGCCTAATTTAATGATAGTTTATAAGGATGGTCATATACATTGTCATAATACTATACACCTCTCAAAATTGTGTTGTGCACCAATTTATTATTTTAGGGTTTTGTTGAAAATCTATCACATTAATATTTTAAGCTGCAATGGACAAAACAAAACGTCAAGGCCTTGATTACATCCACTTAGGACATATAGCTTTGTGGTTTTAGCCGTCCATGTTATATTATAGCAAATGCAGAAAAAAAGCCATGACCAGACTGAACAAGGTGCTCTGCCTGAGTTGAACTTATTGAACTCACTAGTGGAAGCATGGAACATAGGCCAGGTGAAATTGGAGACCTCAAATTAGGTGTTTAATAGAGTGGATTCTCGCCATTTTTAGACCCACGAAGTACTTCGTGGGTTTATAGTACTGGGGTTTTGAAGCCAATGGTTTTGTTAACTGCATGTTTATCTTATATCGTATTGTCTTGAAATCTTGCATGTGTATTGGATGACGTGGGAAAATAATGCAGCGTTTTCGTTTGGTGACAATAAGGTTGTGAAAGCCAAGTTTAGGGTCTAAACAAACAAATTAGTTGAATTTGGTTCGTGACGTGTCATACAGCTCCTTTTGGATGTGTGCATTGTAAATGGCTATGAAAGCAGTTCGGAATAGCAAAAGTCAACCACTGTAGCTGCTATATGTAGCCTTGATGTTATACAGTGTAGTTATGTCAATCAGTGTGCTTGCAATTGTGTTTGTTTACTGATTAGGGTCACAACCTTGCAAGGACACATGTCAGATGAGCATTTGCAATTTGCTAGTACATAGTTTTACAATGGACTATGGGTGTAACATTTCTGCACATGAGTAATTTTGAAAAATGGTTTATATTTCCTCAGAATGTAAATTTTGTGTTTTTTCCGCAGTGCATGCACCCAATCGAATTTGACACTTAGTGACTGCTCAATTAATTCTGGTCCTGAAGTCAGATAGTATAATATCCTCTACCCCAGTAAAAATCATTTCTTAATTTAAAATAACTGTCTGGAATTTCCCTGATCCACTAACCTTTCCTGTGTGTGTGTGTGCGTGCGTGTGTGTGTGTGCGTGCGTGCGTACATGGCGTGGGTGTGTGTCTGTGTATGTGTGTCTATGTCTGTATGCCGGTCTGTGCCCGTCTCTCTGGCTGTCATGTTTGTAGGTGTGACTCTCGTTTATGGGAATGTACTTTTGCATCATTTGAGGAAAAACACCCTCAAATTGAATTAAAGGGGCATTATGCAATTTTCAAAAAGTTATGGAGTTCATTTAGGCCATGGTACATAATACAATTTTGGCCTTTTATTTAAATTTTCGTGCTGGGGATTACTTATTTCCTTCACTAAAATTAAAACAATATTATCTTAACCACGAAAAGCTGTGTCCCCACATGAAAAGAGTGCAACATTATTTAGAAAAATGAATAAAATGTCAACTCAATTTATTTCCAGAATATCAGTGACAATGGATATACACATAACCTCAACATGCTCAAGCGAACAATGGAGCTAATGATATTCAATAATCGGCCGGGACACACTTCACATTCTTTTACATCTGGTCTATTGTTAATGTACACGCAGTTGAATAGACTTCGAATGTTATGCCCTTCCCGCATTGGCAAGTTCTTTCCTCGTTCGCGATAAAAGAAATCTTGAGATTCTACTGTGTGTTCAATTAACTTTGACCATATGATTAATAATTTTTTTTTGAAAAGAACATGTAAAGGGACCAAATTCATGAAAGAAAAGCCCATGGCAAGGACTGACCTAATTTGTGCATAACCTAGATCCGCAAGTTATTGTCTTTAAAACCCTATTTCTATTCAATTTACCAAGAAAGGCAGTGGTATTCAGCGACCTGCATTTTTAAACATCATGAGCGAGGTGAGTATGTTGCCGTTTAAGTTATGAACATAATATAGAGATCAATACGGCGAAGTCATAACCACCTGATTATAGCTAAAATCTTTTTGAACAGTGTAGGCAGTAACAATGACCTGCATACCCTGTTTAGCAGAGATCTGAAGTGTTTTTGGGTTGATTGTTGAATAGCATTAGCTCTATTGTTGGCTTTAGTTTACGTGTACATATTGGTCACTGACATTCTGGGAGTAAATTGAGTTGAACATTTATTCATTTTTTCTAATAATGTTGCACTTTTTTCATTTGGGGATACAGCTTTTCCTGGTTTACATAATATTTTTAAATTTTTAGTGAAGGAAGTAAGTGATCCCCAGCGCTGGAGCACGAAAAGATCGTTAAATCATGAACGTATCATGGCCTAATTGATGAGTTGTGTTTACGGAGTTTTTGCTGTTTTGGCGAGTTATGGATTGAGTTCATTGATGAGTTATGTTCTTAGAGTTATTTTGGTGAGTTGAGTTAGGAATGGAGTTCATTAACGAGTTATGTTCAGAGTTTTTAGAGTTATTTTGGTGAGTTATGGAGTTCATCGATGAGTTATGTTTTAGAGGGTTTTTTTATTTTTTGGTGAGTTATAAATGGAGCCCGTCAATGAGTTTTAAGCGTTATTTGTTAGTGAGGTATGAATGGAGTTCATTGATGAGTTATGTTCTTAGAGTTATTTTGGTGAGTTAGGAATGGAGTAATTTTTGTTGAGTTATGGAGTTCATCGATGAGTTAGGTTTTAGAGTTTTTTGATATGTTTTGGTGAGTTATAAATGGAGCCCATCAATGAGTGCTTAGACATAGTTGGCAGTGGTGTTTGTAACCCACCCTTTTTATTTTCAAACCACCCTTTTTATGAAAACACCCTTTATACTGAACTCAATAACCCACCCTTTTACTTTATGGGCTGTGACACTTGGTGTGCAGTGGGTTCTGAACCAGATCCATCATTTTTAGTAATATCGTTGGTCTTGGAAGTCATTAGCTTTGTCTTGATGTGTCTACACAAAACACGTTTTGATTTTTTCCCCGTATTGAATACGTCATGGCAAACACAATTCCACAGAGAGGCGTTGTATTTTATTACCATCAAAACCCACCCTTTTTATTTCTGGACCCACCCTTTTTACAAAATTACCCTTTATACCAATGAAATTCAGTATCCCACCCTTTTACCAATTTTCAGAATGTTTATAACCAACCCTTTCTAAAGCGTGGGTTACCAACTATGTTAGAGTCATTTGTTAGTGAGGTATGAATGGAGTTCATTGATGAGTTATGTTGTTAAAGTCATTTGGGTGAGTTATGGATGGAGTTCATCAACCTGTTCAGAATTTTTATGTTTTTTTTTTGGTGAGTTATGGAGTTCATTGATGAGTTATGGTTTTTTTGGTTTTGGTGAGTTATGGATGGAGTTCACCAATGATGAGTTGTTTTTAGAGTTCTGTGTTGGTGAGATATGGATAGAGTTCATTGATGAGTTATGGTTTAGAGTTCTTGGTGGTCGCAAAAGCCGGGTGACCGCCTTGTATCTATTAAAAGGCAATTCCTCCACTATTTACCCTTTTTAAAGGGCAATTCCATTAATCAATTTACCAATTAATTCCTCCATTTACCAATTAAAGGGCCATTCAGGCCATTTCTCAGTAGCCAATTAAAGGGCTATTCCTCCATTTACCAATTAAAGGGCCATTCAGGCCATTTCCCAGTAACTAATTAAAGGGCTATTCCTCCATTTGCCAAAGGGGCCATTCCATCATTTACCTTGGAAAGGGCAATGCAATTTTATTTCAAATTAAAGTGCCATTCCTTCATTTACCAATGAAAGGGACATTCCTCAATTTACTAATTATTAAAAGGATATTCCTCCACTTACCAAATAACCGGTCATTCCTCAATTTACCAGTTAAAGGGCCATTCCCAATTAAAGGGGCATTATATGATTTTCTGAAAATGGTTAAGATTATAATTGGATTAAAGAGGCGGCATGTAATTTTCAAAAAAAAAATATGACAGGAATGTATTTTTGCACCATTTGAAGAAGAGCACCCTCGGGTTCATGTTGACCTCAAATACTTTGTGCTACACTACATTTTCTATTTTGCCAAAGCATATTTTATGTCCATCTTGAATCTTATTTGTTAAAAAACTGTCTGCCAACCAATAACTTGTCTTGGGGGTCTCATGCATTGCGTTTCCAAGGATCATTCCAGTTCCACCATACAAGTGGGTCTTATGCATCATTGATGCTCTCGTTTAGTTTTAGGGGAGGGAGCTATGTTCCACTCCTTATTATGATGATATCAGACATGTGAACCAATTAATGAAGGTGGTAGAGCACCTTGAACAAGGCTACATGGAAGTTAGTGAATTATGAAAGAGGTACTTTTATTGCTGCATCCAAAGGTTGGCCCTTTTCAATAGGGTAATAATTGAAAGACAGGTCAAAAACAGCGTAATATTTAGTGATGTCATTATTGAGTGAATAATGGTGGAGTGTACTGTTGTATATGTTGTGTGGTTTTCAGTAAAACTAACCCCGATGGAATTCCTATGCTTGTTTGTACTGTTGAATAATTCTCTCTATATTTTTATAGGATGTAAGCATTTAGACTGTTCTGGGCCTGCCTAAACTGAAGCTCACAAAGTTACTATAAGGTCAGAAATTGCAATTGCATATAAGGTCAGTAATACAGTTGTGTAATTGATGATAAATTGAAAGATGGGAAAGTTAAACCATTTGGAAAATCTATCATGAGATCATGCTTTTCCTCTTCTGACTCACATTCGCTCAGTTGGTAGAGCATTGGACTAAGGCTAGAGATCTAACGGTCACAGGTGCATAACCCTAGGAATGTCAGTGATTTTTACTGGCAGCATTTTGTTTTGTTGAGCCACACTGTCTTTTTTAATATATATAGCATACACTTTGCTTCGCTTGGCCTTAGATTGTAAAAAGTACTGCATATCTATTAAAAAGTGCTTTAAAAAGTGCAATTTATGTAATTAAATGGAAATTGGAAGCCAAACAAAATCTGTAAACTTTAGGAATGCAGTGGATATCTGATAATGCCATGTTTTACAGTTAACATACCATATAACTTTTGTTCTTTAAAAAGTACATGTAATTATAGAATAGTATGGTACAGGCTTCCCGCTATTATGATTTTGGTGTCAAATCAGCAGAATTTTCACTGGACACGATAAATTCAGATTGAGTAACAAAAGGAGGTCCACTTGGACCCCATAATTATAAGCCTCTGAAAGGCATTTTCAAACCTTTTTTCCAAACCTCCAAATTGTTTTTTAAAAATGTTTCCTCAAAAGCAAAATTTATAGACATAAATATTTCTGCTAAATGCGTCATTCAAAATAGTGCTTATTGTGAGAAAACCAAATTCAGCAATATTGCAATAGCTATTTATACTATTTGTATTGTCTGCAAGAAAACTACTTGTTAACATTAAAATAAGGAAATGTGATACCTCAAAAGTTTCACTAAATAGCCCAATTAGAAATCGGAAATCTTACACACCATATATTTGGAATATGATAAGTCCTGATTAGTAGTACTAATCACAACATTAGGAAGGCTTGGACCCAAAAGATGCACACTGAACCAGATAATTCTGAACATTTGGGAAAGGGGGTCCATGGACTTCAAGTTAAAAACCGAAGTGGTATCCCTGGTATGGTATAGTATACATAGTACCATTCATTTATTTCCACCACCCATACCAAAAACTTGAGAAAAATTAGATAATTTACAGACCTCCCTACATTAACATTTTTGTGTCATCTGCAAAGAAAGCGGCACATACAGGGACTGCTTTGGTTGTGTGTGTATACTCTATTTGTGTGTTTTTATCCATGTGTGTTTATCTATTTGTGATAAAAATGTTGACCCAAATGTTAACCCTAAACATAATTGGCTACTGTTTCGACATACCTGTGCACATTTTCATGACACTTGGATACAATGGTCCTTGGGTAGTGACCCACATGTTGGTGACCTCATGTGACCTTTGTCCCCATTCACAAGCTGCGACAGCAGATGACACATGTTCGGTAAATGCTGTATTTTTTTATAGTGATGAGCCTCAGTATTACATTTTTGTCTCATCTGCTTGCAGATCAGCACTAGGGATTGGTATTATTTGTGTGTGGGTGGGTGGGTATGTACATTGTAATAGGGGGGTTGTTGTTGAAAAACTGTTAACCCCTCCCCCCCTGTACTTACCAGAGTATTATACTGGATTCATAAATGTATATGCATTGAATGATTATATAACTTCAGAAGAAATAGCCAAGACATATGGGGTTTACAGAGATTGACCTCTAATGACTCCATGTGACCTTTGACCCTACCCCCTTTCACAAATCACAATGAAAGACGGCACATACGTTTCTGGGAATGTTGATCCCCTCGCTCGAAATGGTGGCTCACAGTTGCTTGAAATATTGGCACAAAATAAAATAACATTTGCATTTCCATCCCAAATTTTGAGGGATTGCGACCAGTTTGTTGTAAATTTGGGCCAAGTTAATTGGGATAATTTGTCCCAAAAGTGATAATTTTTGGATTAAAAAAAATTTACATGGGGGGGGGGGAACTAATGAGAAAGTCTGGGAAGGGGCACAATTGGTGCCACCACCAGGAATCTGCAGATATAGCATAGATATAAATATATTATGTTCATAATGATGATACAAGTGTAAATCTTGGTGGAATTAATTCCTTTTGTACCCATCAGCATGTATTACTGATCCAACTCTCCATGTATGTAGAGGTAGAGTTTCAAGTATGGTGTTCATTTAAAGGTGCAACGAGAGATTTCACATACCAGGTGTCCCGAAAAAATCGAAAGTACTGATTTTTGCCCTGATGTAAAGCTTTCCATCAAAAATATCCCCATCTGAAAGGATAGGCTGAGAATGTTTCTTTGGTACAAAAATTATGATATTTCTAATTTCGTATAGGAGCAAATACAAAATTCAGCCTATGTTTTATATTGAAATATAAGCAAATCAAAATCACCTTTTTTCTCTCTTTCAAGATATTTTTGTAGCCAAATACTGGGTAAGAAATCTATTGAGTGTCTAATCTATATGAAATTACTATCATGATACAATATTTGGGTGCCTCAAAATCTCTCGTTGCACCTTTAAGGAGTAGTCAAATTGAAATGAAAATCTTGTATGCTGTCAGTGTGATGTGAATCTGAAAAAATGTATACTTTGCATTTTCATGAAAATGAAAAATGACCATATCAATGAAGTATTTTTTATTATTTGTAAAACTGCACTATGTGTACTCTAGTTTCACCTGTAGTCCATCTGATATGAATACTGTGTAGAAATAAACAGCTTATGTAAGCACAGAGCAAAGCAGCAAATTGAGCTTGAGATTCAATTATTGGCAATTATCTGTAAATTACCTGTAAATTTTGAAATGAAAAATATAGCAAGGCCTATTCTTTATTTCAACTCTTCAGTAGGATCTTTGATGATAATATGCCCTTATGTTCCTTTATCAAGAGTTAACTTTGATAAGTGTGCCATTTATGATTGCAGTGGCTAGTCTCTTGAACTCTGTTATGCTTGATGTGCTTTATTCCATAGAGCATGTCATGTTGTCACCAGAGAAGTGCAGTATTATTATAGTGCAGTATGGTGTGTAATCCCATAGGATTTGCATGCTAAAAGTGTTTTTTTTCTGTTTGGGTTTCAATAGGGCCTAGACTGTCATCAGAAAATGATGGGGTTCCAATTTTCAGACTGCTTACCCATTCCTCAAGGGGGTAAAGGTTACTACAGGAAAAAAATGAAATCGAATCCAATTGTATTTTAATTTACTGTCACACTACATGTTCGTCTCCTCATAGGGATTAGAAAAAGTATATATTTGCCAAGGTTCCAACCTTTAGTTGATCCCCTCTGCAAATTGCCAATGAACACGTGTGTGGAATGCCAAACTTTCCAAAGATGAGAACCTAACAATACAGTAGGATTACAGTCAACATGTTGATCCATGAGCCGGAAATTGATTTGTACCAAAATTCATTCCTTCAATACAATGCAATACAATGTATAATATATTTTCTCCATTTTGTCACTGTCATTTCCACTGCCAACGTGAACTGTTTCTGAAAGTGTGGCACAATCAAAACTGGTGCATTCATCAAGATAGACTTGATTTTCTCAAATGCCTTTTGCTCTGTGGTGTGGGGAATTTCTCAATTGCTTCAACTTTTGCCGTGATTGGCCTAATTGCCCTTGTCCTACAACATGCCCTAAGTATGTGACATTTGCATGGCAAAATTAACTTCAGACCAGATTCACCGTCAAGCCTGCCTGAGATAATTCTCAAAACAATTGATGGAGCTGTCTCATGTGTTCTTCCCATGTCTGGCTGTGTACACAGAGAGATCGTCCACATAAGCCTCACAATTTTCTATTTCTGCGACTACTCTGTTCACTAATGTTTTTTGGAATGTTGCGATAGAATTTTTGAGACGAAATGCCATTCTTTTGTATTGGTATAGGCCATCGGGCGTACAAAGGCTGAAATTTCTTTGGCACGGTCAGTGAGGGGAACTTGCCAAAACCCCTTTAACAAATCAAATTTGCTAACAGATTTGGCATTTCCAACTCACTCTATGCAATTATCAATCCGTGGAATCGGATTTGAGTCAGTTTTGGAAGAGAGGTTGACTTTCCGAAAATCTGTGACAAAACGAAATGAACCATCGGGGGAGCTCCATTCACTATTGCTCTGCTCAATAATTCTTGTATTTCACCTCATTTCTGATATGTTGCAGTTTGATTGGATTCACCCTATAAGGGTGTTGCTTTATTGGCTCTGAATTTCCTCCATCAATGTCATGAGTTATGACGTGTCTCACTGGGTACAACAGGAAATATAGTTTCCCACTTGTGAATTCTTTCAATTCACCTTGTTGACTTTCTGGAAGATGACATATTTTCTTGTCTAAATTGGCTTGTATGTCAGAATTTTGCAATTTGACACCATAATCATTTTCTCTGTTTACAGTGCTGTCTTGATAAGCTACTGACTCCGTGATGTCATCATTTGCACACTTATCAATAAATCCTGGTTGACACTACACATGCAGGTTTTACGGTATCATCTCTTTCATTATATTCTGAGCATATTTATGTGACATAATTGTCGACTTCCACGTCTACCTGGTGTTTTGATCACATAGTCAAGGTCTCCCACTTTGTTTTCATTCTCATATGGTCCAGAATAATGGACTTGCAAATGATGCCCTTTTATTGGCAAAAAACAGTGCAAAACCTTGTCACCTAGTTGCATACTCTGTTTCTGCAATCTGTGGTCATACCAGGTTATTGATATTCTGTTGGCAATTTCTGTGGCTTCCGGGAGCCTGGGGTCTGAATTGGACACATGGTCTAATTTCACATCAGGATGTTCACACAAACCACGTTTTCTTTCATAGTTTCAATGGGCCCCTTACTTTGTGACCCAAACACCAACTCAAATGGACTAAATCATAATGACATTGTAAGTCTCCCTGGTAGCAAATAGGAGATGAGCTCTATCCAAAATTCAAAAACAATCGGCTTTGTCATTGTTTTCAATGTTTGATTGTACCTTTCTAGGGCCTCTTGGAATTCTAGGTGGTATGCTGAAGGAACGTTCTGGGAGCGAGGGTTCCCAGCTGGTCCATCACTTGTTGGAACAACCTGTCATTAAATTTTGATCCTTGATCAGATGAATGATTTTGGAAAGGGCCTACTTGGGTGAAAAACTTTGTTAGGAGCTTCAATATATCCTGTTTCCGGTGTTACACTAATATTTCTCAAGGGTATAGCCTCAGAGAAGTTTGTGGAAGCACCACTGATTCTCAGTAAATAATTTGATTTCCTGACTAGGTCTTTGCAAGTGTGGTCCGACGCAATCATTTCTGACCCTACTAAATGGCTCATCGAATGCGGGTATAGGTTGAAGGGAGCAGTAGGAATTTTTCTGATTGGGCTTGCCACCATTCAAATTGTGTGACAAGTCTTGCAATACGCAGGACAACAATCTTTTCTGAGTGTAGCGCCACCCAAATGACTCCCTAATTCTGTCATGTGTTTTTCTCCCACCTAAGTGCCATGCCATGGGACTATCTTGGGCTATGCCTATTCACTTCCTATGGTATTACCTTTGGCACTACTACCTTTGATGCACAACCTTTCCATTTCATCGACAAGTGCATCGGGTGGCCGCAATTTTCTCATGAGGGACACCATTTTGCTTGTAGATAGAAAACACAGGAATTTGCTTGTTCCTGTTGGTCAATGCCCTCTCACCTAATTTTAATTGCTGGGTCATTGTGGCTTATTTACCAGCTTGGTCATGTCTTACCAAGGGTCTCCATTACAGTCCCTAACTCTATCATTCTCATTGGCTGGATTTTTTCTTGTTTACCAGTACCAGGCTTGTCACTTTGTTTGTGCTCAGGAAGATGACCTCCAACAACTTTGAGAGAAATGTATCCTCCAAATTGGGGACCAAGTTATCCTCTTCGCTCTTCCTACATGTCTGAGTATTTGAATCATCACCTGCTCACTGTATCCTGTGAGGTCTTTTCTGGTCATTGACCTAGTACTGCACATGCTGGGAAAAATTATATTTTCTCATGAAATTTATTTTCCCTGGGAAAAACAATGGGATCTGGGAGTTACTTTACCCATGTCAAATCAGTTCCTTAATAATAGGACTACCTTGGGAGTTCGTGTCTAACACCAATTGTGACAGATCCAGAAGAAAAGGATTCAGAAAGTTGGCCCTAATGTCAGTTACCACAATACCATATACCTCCTCGAATGGCACAGGGAAGAAGAGGCCATATTACAGGGACTAAGAGGTTGGCATGGGAAAGTCATCTGAATAAGCTATCTCGTAGCATTAAAAACATCCGCACTGGAAGGCGTGACACATATTTTGATATTGGAGCGATGGGTGAGGAAATTTTTGGTTTTGTAAAAACATGATTAAAGGAGAGGAATTCTCGAAAAACCAGGTAATAGGAAAAAATTTTTAATTTGTTGGTTTCTGCAAGGAGGTTCCTAGCACCGTTTTTTGACATTCATTATTGGTATGTTAATAAGTGTAGACGTGAAAATAGGTACCCTATAGGTCTAAGGAAAGTGTTTCTTTGGAAGGTTGGACCCAGGGCAAGGGAATATTTTGGAATTCGTTTTAGGGAAGGTTCTGATCAATTGAAACATCTGTTTACATTTTATTGGAAGAGTACAAGCTGATTACTTAAGTCTTGTATAGGGGTAAAAGTGTCTTTTTGGTCTCCGATTGAATAGTACAAGTTTCATGACCCTCTCTTGTCTTACGATGGTTTTTGTCCTATGTTTTTGGAAAATGCTTCTGTCTGCGTGGTTTTTGTGGCCAACAGGACAGCGGCACCGTGGATGAGTGGTCAGCAGCCGATAGACGCAGTCCAACTCAACATCTCAGCTCACTCTATTGACAATCTATACTGTTTACTGATTTCAAATCAGTGGAATCCTCTTCTAGCATGAACAGGGTTGCATGACTAAGTTCGCATTCTCTACATGTATAGGTTTTACTGCCAATTTTTTACTCAGGGGTGGGTCGGTAAAGTGTGCATACAATACGCCGTCGATCGCCACAAATGAGTTGTCAAAATACGAGTTCCGTTAAAAAAAACACACGTTGTTCAATTATCTCCCAATATAAATTATAATACGGATTGTATCGTTTGAACTTGATAGACAAATTTCAGGTGTGGGGAGTTACTTGTGGGTGGTGTTACTGTATTACACTTAAAGATTTAGATTATATATACCTATAGTGCTCAGTAATGTCCAGAGTTAAAAGAAGGTGGCAGTTCAACGATTGTATGTCCTCACAGCGAAAGACTCCAAAATGAACCCAGCGTACAAGTTTCATATAAAAATCCATGGGTAACAAGATCCATGGGTATCTTCTCTTGAAGATAACTTTGTCCAGCAGTTCAAGACGACGGGGTTTCCCTCGACGACACTAATATTCTGAATATAATCCAGGTATTATACCACCCTCAGTCTGCCGCTAATGTCCACATTTTAGGAACACAAACTGGCATCCTTTTTGATTCCAAAACTAAAAAGCTCTTTTGTAAAAAACAGCAGACAGTCAGCTATTCAAGCTACGGTGGGCACTTATTATAAATCCTGGCACTATGGATGCACAACTCTACTATATGGCCGATCAAGAATCGATAAACATAATGTATAGCTCCTGGTTACTACTGCTTGGCAAAGTTGTTATGCTCAAATCTCTCATAAGGATTTCAACAACTAGATTCCCTATTCTCTAAATAATAAAAAATTCATTACGCATCATCATGCATTAAACATAACATTGCACTAGCTGACCAATGGGGTCTCACATAAATGACATCATCCTGCATTGCACCATCGTACATTAAAGAAAACATCATGAGAAACCCCCAAATTTGCCATTCACAAGTTTTGATCACAATGTGAACTCATTTTCTAAATTTACATCTGGGGAATCACCCTCATCTCTTGCACAATCTATCTAGTAATAAACACCTGGTCTGATCTCAATATAGCACAAGGGGAATTCCAAAACAAACAAATAACTTTTTTCCCCGTGAGAAATCTTTTTTCAAATAAACTGATTTTTTTTTTTTTAATTTTAATCACAAAATATAGGCCAATCTAACCCGGAAAAAATGTTAAAACTGGAAAATAATTTGGCCATATCTTTCTTTTTTGGCTGAGCTAGAAGTAGGACAAACTTGGGTATATTGTAGTAGGGGAAAGCACTTAATAACCATGTTAATTGTCCCGAGGGTCCTCCCTGAGCGGGTCTGTCAGGGTTTTTTGTAGGGTAAAAAAAGGTCAATATGCACAAAAAAGGTCGACATTTGGCCATATCTTTTTCTAGATGAGATAGCGTAACCAAAAGGGTATATTGATGATGGGCCAGCCCAGCTAGCCAAATGACGTGACAACGGTAAAAACGTTTTAAAATTGGTCACTTGACGTCATTTTTAACACGTTAAAACACGTGAATATGTAGACCACTTTTCACGTTTTTCAAAACGTTTTATAGAGTTATTAAAACGAGTTGAGAACGTTATCAAAACGTGCTTAATACGTAAGAGAACGATTTTTAAAAAGTTTCTAAAACGTTATGAGAAAACGTGCAAAAAATTTGATTAATTGCCTAATTAAAAAATCGCGAATAATAGAGAGAAAAAAAAGTAATTGGTACTATACCTGATCGGTATATTTGCAAGGAAATGTACTTCAAGCATATTTACCCAGTTTGTTTGACGAGACACAAATTAACTCACTTACCTTGTGTAGGAATTGAAACCTGGGACCCTTCGCGTGGAAGACAAAACACTTATCCACTACAACCAGCTCTAGCGACTCACAAATAAGGGTGAAATTTCTATTTATATTAGGCTCGAAGTTGATCAGAAGAGTTGTATCTTTTTTTCAAAGTGAGTGAACTATTAAGGACCCCTTTTCATTACCACTGAAATTAGACCACCATCTGTGCTGTACAGGAATTTGAACGCCACGTTGATACATAATGCACAATTAAAAAGGGGCCAAAATACTAATAAAAAAATGAATAATACTAAAAAAAATAACACAATAATAAATGCTTTCTCCTACGCGCCAGCTACACACGCAAGTCTAATGCGCGATCTTCACCAACACATGACCAACAGCGCTGGTCGATGCGGAGTGCGTTGGCCAATGCCGTTTATACGCGGAGGATCGACCGCGAAATGAGGAAAAAAGCACGCGAAAAACCGGAAAATAAGGGGCACGGAAAAGAATATAAGCCAGTGAGCATTGCTTCCCGTTGTTAGAATTATGATTTATACGTTACATAGAATAAATCGGGGGTGGTAAGTTCCGAACTTAACTTCGTACCGCTCAAAAACCCATTTCGTATTTGCATGTTTTGTTTAAATCACGAACGTTATGGAAACGTTGTGCGAACGTGTCTGCGTATTACGTCGTCAGAAACGTCTATAAAACGTTTCCAAAGACCACTTCATCCAGGTAACACATATCACGTTTCAAAAACGTTTAATAAAAGACGTTTTTAGCACGTAATTATTACTTGGGACGGTTGGTTGAACTTCAAAACGTTGTCAAAACGTGTTCTCAACGTTTTTGACTGGTTTGACCACTTTGTAACGTTTGCAAACGTCGAGAAGGGAAAACGTTAGGTGTTCCTGGGAGGGGCCCCTACTAACCATGCAATTCATTCCCCCAGGGTCCTCCCCTGAGTCTGTCGGGGGTGGGGAAATGTCAAAAAGATCATTATTACACACACAAAAAAAATCAACATTTGGCCACATTTCCCAGAGGTTGGAGCCAAAAATTCTACTTAAGCATTTTTTGAACATATGGTGAAAAAAATAACCAAACAATGACTTTTTCCCCCGGGCTTTTTCCTTAAACATGATGCAAACCTATTTTGTCCACGGCTAGCAATAGTAGAGGAAACCGTGCATGCAAATACCCCCTACATAAAAACGTTCCTCCTGGCCAATACACCAAATTTCAAGGTCTATTGCCGATTCTTGGTTGCTGATTCTTGGGTTATTGTTCTGCTCTCTACACACTGCAGTAATATTTGCGGCTGATCGTCCCGTTCTTTGACGGCCATATCTCTCCTTGCACCAATCTAGAATCGTGCCATGCTCCAGAAATCTGTGTCTGTTTCTCTTGATTGCCATCTTACTTTGAGGAAAGGCCTTTACCCGTTTACGTTGAACTGCAACGAAACTCTTGTGTTTCAATTTTTTAAAGTCATGAAAATATTCTCCTCTTTGGTGCATTGCAGTCGTGGCACCATTTTGGTCTGTTAACCCAAGAGCAGTGCAGTAGAATGTGTCATTGTAGGAGTCACGCATCAATACCAATATTTGAAAAGCGCGCTTTAAACAAATTCGTATTTTCATTACAATGGGAGATGGGTGTGGGATTCAAGTTACTTATCATGCGACAGATATTGTGTAATGTGCTCAAGAACACATTATATGTACGTACATATTTTAGGTGTTTTAGGCATTATACATGTGAACAAATTGATCAAATCCATAAGAATTCCAATTGCTATTGCTAGTCGTAGACAAAAAAGGTTTTCTTCACTGGCCTCTAAGACCTACAACTCAATGCTGCTCAACAGAATCACTCCTCACATATATCCCATTCCCAGAATGGAACCAGAATGGTTTTCGTAAAGGCAGGTCAACACTTCCTCAGATTTTGGCCCTCAGAAGGGTCATAGAAGAGTTGAGAATTTCCAGAGAAAAGCTTCAATTGTGTTTGTAGACTTCTCCATGGCCTTTGTCATTGTCAACAGGGATGTAATACTGCATATTCTCACCAATTACGGTGTCCCATAGGAAACTGTCATAGCAATTGCCATCATGTATGGTAACCCATCTAGCTTTGTGCAGACCATGGATGGGCCCGCAGAGGAATCCTCCAAGGAGATACTCTTGCTCCCTACCTACTTGTAATTGTGGTTGATTACATCCTCAGATTCTAACATCATGAACGACAAAGGACTCACCATCAAACCCAAGCTTTGTAAACGTCACCAAAGTCAGTATCTCACAGACCTTGACTATGCAGATGATCTATAGCTCTAACAACCGATCTCATATGTTGTGCACAAGATCCACTAACTTCACTTCAGAATGCTGCAGACAAAGTCGGTCTACATCAGGCATAAACTCTCTTGGTACAATAAGCCAGGCGCATCTGATGAAGAAAAACCACCCTGATGAAGATCGTGAAGCTCTTGATACACAGAAATCTGTTGTCTGTAAATTAATCACCGATGCTAAAACTGAACGTCAACATATTACCGAGACGGCGCTGTTAAAAGTGCAAACCGATATTCTTAGGTCTTTGGACAACAGCAAAGCCGGCTTCATGGTCTTACTCGACATGTCCGCCGCTTTCGACACTGTTGATCATGTTTTGTTGAATAGGCTTGAGCATCGGTTTGGCATGGGAGATGCTGGCCATAGTGGGGGACTGTATTACACAGATCTTAAAAGTGGAGTATGCAAATTCTGGATAAAATTGTGAATTGGTACACAATCTTTTATACAAATTTGGATAATAACCAAATTGATGGAAGCACTTGCCACCACCCCTTTCATGGCCCACTTGGGTTTTCAAGGTTACACAGGGATAAATTTTTAAATGTTTCGATTGTGTTGAAAAGCACACCATGATGGCTGTCTGGTTACAAGGATTCAAAAAGGTATAGTTTAAACTACCTGTGACTATAGTTCTATATATTATATTCCATCATTCTTTATTACATTTAAAAACATCAAATAACAAAGAAAATCAATCCCCCATGTCACTCCCCTGCTGACCCAAAAGGAAGAGCAGCAGACAGGCCGGGGAAACAATCACCATTACATGAACAATTCATACAACTCACACATCAACTATGTAAAAAGGAAAACCCAGGAGGGGGTGGGGTGGGACAGCCTACGACGATTAACAGGAAGAATTAAATCTTCATATATGGGGCGGACTCCCATTTGGCTCATTTCGAGCGTTCCAATGAATAGCTACATGTGATGGCACTATTTTGCTCAGATTTTTGGCAAATGGTTTTTTGTTCTAGATTTACCATCAAAGAAAGTGGAAAACCTCGCCCAATCTATCTATATTGTCAGCTGTCACTAACCCTCTGGAACCATCCAATGCAGTAAGATGACATTTATTACCCCCTCCTGGATAATATCGGCGGACTGAAGGTTTTTCATACCGAGATGTTTTGAGCTCATGGGCCTTTTGAATGTTAGTTTCAGATGGAACCGTAATCTCAACAATATGGATGGACTTTTTTTGTATTGTTGAAATAATAATTCCGGTCTTTGGGCAGTAGGCAAATGCTGGGTGGGAGGGTAACCTCCAATCCCGGTATAAACCAGGAAGATCTGCCTATATTTTGAAATTTCTTTGGGATGTTTTAATCAGGTTTTTGAATGCCTGGGATCAGCATGAATACTAATACGTGTGTCTCCATGTGTAGCGTGCCCGGCATGTAAAAGATATTTACAATTGTTTAGGACATGGAGGAGGTGTTTGGGTGTTATTACAGAGTTTGCATTTTAATGTACCCTCTTCCTCCCCATTTCCGAAGATTGGTGAAAGTGGGCAAAAAATCTTACACATTTCACTGCAAAGCTCAAACGTTTCTGGGTAGTTATAATCATGGATTTCCATGTAAGATCAGACTTTTCAGCTTCGATAACTTTAAGCATGTTACCTTGGACAACCCATGGCCGAATAGAGTCTCTCCCTGTTCATATTGGTCATTTTTTGCAGGAGTTGTTTGATTGTTACATTTAATCTCACTCCATTTAGAGTTTGGTGATTTAGAATCTTTGGAAGCATTCTGGAAGATGTTATTCTACCGCTTACTACCAAACTTTTTCATCTTAATTGTACAAAGGTCAAAAATTAAGGTTGCTCCAAGTTTTGCAAAATGTGGTTCAAAATTGTGTTAGCTATAGAATGAAATATAGGATAGTTTGACTATCTTATGTGGTTTGGTTATTAACCAAAACTGGCGATAAAGTCAACAGCTATGGACCTATTGGAATTCTATTGCTCTGTGACCATTTTGTTGGATAACGTGAAAACTAAGCATAACAGATAAGGCAAAAACTATTCCCTATTCCAATTCTTTAAGTAGGGAAACAATTTGCACCCGCACATATTAATGAATATCAAAGCAAATATGAACTTTTGTTTACTGTTGGACACACACAAAAATTGAATTTTTTCCACCATTTTTTACAGTCATAATAGTGTAAACTATACCTTTTGAATCCCGAAACCAGGACCAAACACCATGGTGTGCTTTTGTGAAATACATTCGGACACATTTTAAATTTTTGACCCCGGTATAACCTGAAAACCCAAGCTGGGGGGCCATTAAGAGGGGTTGGCAAATCTCTAAATTTCTTAGATTAAAACGGAGGACAAATCTAAATTTTGATTGCAATTTTTAATCTATTAGATATATATTTCAATGTATTTTGATTTAACTTTTACTCTAAACTTTGTCCCTGATAGCAATCAAATTGATTAGTTTCTAATCTACGAAATTAAGAGGAATGGTACTTCCATCAATTTTAGGATTATCAATGCCTGAACCGGGTGGGGGGGGGGGGGGGGCCATTGTATTCAAAGGTGATATGAGTCGTGACCAGAAAACGTTGTAAAAAGGGTTGTCTTTTTTCCAACAGGCGTGTACGCGCGTACATCGTTTAGGGTGTCAAAAACAGCAAATCATGAAAAAAAGGGTTGGTTTTGTATTAACCCGAAATTGTCATGTTATATCTATAAGCAGGGGTCAAAATCATCCAAAATATTGTAATCCGGAACTTGGGAAAAAGTCAAAGCAAACAAGTAATAACGGGTTTTATTTTACGCATTTCAATGGATGGTACTGTTGAAGGGTCTCATAAACAGAAAAAATACTGTTTAGGGTTATGTTTAGCTTGTTTTTAGGTCGGTTTTGAAAATAGGTTTAGGGTGAATTGGCAATGAAAGTCCATGTTCACGCATCAATCCACCTGGGAATACAAGTGGCCCCCGGGTTGCTGCACTAAAGTACTTGATGTGCAAAAATTCACAATTCATCCGAATAGCGCCCACTCTTTCACTACGTAAGTTCAATGAATCTCCTTGCGACTCCAGAAACACACAAAGATCTTTGTTTTCGGGGATAAGATCAGTGGGATGTACAGACCAATGGAGTGGTTTTGAAGACATCCCTTGCAACGTTTTAAAGATCGCAAAATGTGTGTATCTTTGGACGATGGAAACGTCATCGTTTTACAGATATAGTGCAGAATGTTGTTATAGAGCAAGTGTATCTGCCCTGGTTTGAGAGAAATGGAGCAAGCAATGATTAAGAAGTGGTGAAGGGTTTTAGCCGTTGCCAGTTTACACTTATCGTGGATCGTTTTTACCCCCCAACCAAAGTTTAAATGATTAGTCCTGAGGCAGCATCAAATAGGAATTGGAATTGTATAACAAATTTGCAAACGCCGACCGGAATATGTTATAAAAACACCGTTTTCCACAAGTTAGGATTTGGCTTATGCCATCCTAAATCTAAAAAACTACACTGAACCAAAACAGAGGTTTTACCTGAGTGTGCTAAAGCTAGCGTTAGCATCTTTATAATCTTTTTGGCCGAGTTTTGACATATCCGTAAAGCGTGGGAGCATTTTGCATGGACTTAAGAAAGATTTCTTCTGACTGAGAACAAAAGATGTTTTCAAAAAAACCCATTCCCTTTTCCCTCGCAGGACGGGAGTCTTGCAATGGATTTTACTCATAACCCTGCAAACGAGATGAAATAAGAATGCGGATGTGTGAATTTTAAGATATAGATCGAATTCTTTTGATTGCCAAAACCATTGGGCATATGAAAGAAGGCAAGGTTGAGGGAGGTGGAAGCCCACTCCATTTTTATCAGGAAAAGATTAGCCAACGAAATCAAGATAGGTAAGATGGGTGGCGAGACATATCGTGACAGGAGATGGAAAACGGCCAGGGATGAAAGAAAGTAATCAGCATCGACTCTCAGCTGTATTCATTATGATGATTTGATGATAGATTTGTTGATATGGGCAAGGCATGTAAGGTTATCATGGATTGTATTATAAACCTCGGTAGGGTTTACGTTTAAATGTAATCATCAACTATCTGCACTACCACGTATGGTACACAAACTCAAAAGGGTCAGGGACTTCAAGTACAGTAACTGGAGTCCTATGTTGCCGACAGCAAGACATACTCTGTCAAGGAAAAGAACAAGCTTGGAATGTTATGCCAATCTGGTTCTCCAATTCAACACTGGTGAAGTTCTTTAGAGGCCTGTGCAGAGAGTATCCTGCTATGCATTGAGGCCTGGACCATGAAGGAAAAAGTACAGGATATACTGGATGACACTTACTACAGGATTCTTAAGCGCATCCACTTTCATAGTGCGATTTTGTTCAAGTTAGTCTAACTTCCCATGATGGAGGTTACCGTGCCCAAATAGTGGTCGTCGCCCCTTAACTACATCGATGCGATTGCTCGAGACATCCAGCAGGCCTAGATCCATCGGACATCCCCATCTTAATGACGGACCGGGGCACTAATTGGCGCTAGTACATGGTGAATATCATCTCGGCTGCGGTCGTAGATGGATAGTTGTCATTGTGATGCAATATATTGCAGTACAACTTCATATGGATAGAAAACATTTTTGTTGTGTTTTTGTTCTCTGTTTTT
Organism: Ophioderma brevispina; assembly: GCA_023653785.1. Classification (NCBI taxonomy): domain Eukaryota; kingdom Metazoa; phylum Echinodermata; class Ophiuroidea; order Amphilepidida; family Ophiodermatidae; genus Ophioderma; species Ophioderma brevispina. The sequence goes on along the minus strand of JAMKCH010001018.1, from coordinate 2,190 downwards.
GGTTTGGCTGGTTTTCAAGCTTTCAGTGTAATTTAGAGAATGTTTTATATGAAAGTGAACTGACTAATTTTTCACAACGAAGCCAGAGTATTTTGATCGTAAGACCGTGTTCAAAAACAATTTTACAAACAATGTGAAGTTCAAAGGGAGTGTGTTGTCTTCAAGTATGTTCAATAGAATCAATAATTCCAAATATAAGTATGTGCAAAAGCAATGCAGATAGTACCAATTTTCAATTGTGCACTTCTCCGTTTTGAGGAAGCTATCTCGGGCATATCTTTTGATTTTGGTCAAGATTTGTACGCCTACTCTTCTAGACTGTTGCGCACCCTTGGGAAAGTGAACTGTAATTCCTTTAAACTCATAGAGGAAACAAATTATGTTATCTATGACCTACCATGAACAAAGACCCTAACTCTAAGGCCAAAAATAAAAAAGAGGTATGATACTTGTAGATCTTCGAAGAGGTAAAATATGGAACTCTTGCAATATGTGCTTGTGAACCTCTTAGAAAATTCAGTTTGAACCACTGAGAAATGTGTATTGGTGAGCCAGGGTGCCGTGTTTCACCTTTAACTGACTGGTACCCTCTCCCTGATATGGGGGACACCTGACTGGTACACCCATCCTCAATGTGGGGCTGATCCGTGAGCCGCACCACTTCCAAACTGCTTGCGCCGTCGCTGTTACTGAAGCGTTAAGCGAATGATGCACTGAGACAGTGAATCTACTGTACCATTATTACACAAAACGTGGAGTGATTTTGTGTCGTGCGGACGCCCGTAAGTATGCCCTCATGCGTTTGCTTTGTTGTTTTAGGGACTGTGTAATAATCTGTCAAAGAGGGAGTTGGCTATTTCAGCCCAAGCTTTCAAGTATACACAGCATATCCAAAACGGGTAACAAGTAGGGTTATAAATGAGAATTCTATTCTAGAAGTTTGGGGAAGAAGGTTTGAAGATTTTTTTCTATAGTTTGAAGGTACTGAATCAGAATTTTTGGGTCCAACCTCTGGGAAATGTTGGGAACTTAATAAAATAAGGGGGTGAAATTAGTACAGGGGTAAATTTGAAATCAATTCCAAATGTGTGTCAATGTGCACCAATTGAAATTGAATGTATTTGTCTCATAAGTATTAAAAAGTATAGTTTGTTTAGGTTCTGACCTTTAGTTAAACAGGTACAGCCCTATTAAGGTTCAAGGTCATCATGGGCGTAAACCGTAGCCAGGGCTCCGATTTTATTGAAACTGGTGTCAAATTGTTCGTCTTGCCTTATTTTACAATGTTTGGCATTTGGATTCGTAATTAGTGGGCAAAATGTAACGAGGGTCTACATAGTCTATAGGGGTCACCAAAACTTGACCTCAATTTTTATACAGAGCTGTCACCCAAAGAATTAAAACGCATTTTCTGCTTTAGTATGACCAGAGCAATAATTTGACAGGTTTCAACAAAATCTGACCTTGAACCTTATCAGGGCTGTAGCCGTGTAACTAAAGGTCCCAACCTAGCTATACAAACTATACCTTTTTTAATCCTTATAATCAGACAAATACATTGGTGTACATTTAAACACAATTTGACTTGCTTTCAAATTACCCCTGTATTAAATTTACCTCCTTATTTTACAAAGTTCCCCACATTTCCCGGAGGTTGGACCCAAAAAAGTTTATTCAGCACCCTTCAAACTATAGAAAAACATCTTTGAACCTTCTTCCCCAAACTTCTAGAATAGGATTCTCATTTATAGCCCTACGGAACCGCTAAAGAATTTAGCACGGAAGCTAGCAGACAATCGTAACACAAGTACAAAAGGTTTGAGTAGTCCGTCTTGAAGCACTCTCTGTTAGGGCTGCAGATGAAATGTCCCGAGATCACTGAACCATAAAAAGTGGTATATGTTGCGTTTTTTGATAGAAATCAGTTCAGAAGAGTCCAAAGGCTCATCAGATGATTTTTACAAAAATTTACGCTTGTAGTTTTTAAACAATAGCACAATTTGCATAAAATTTGCATAAATTTTAGTTCTGAATGATGCTTTCTAAAAAACCTTATAACTCGAGAAGTACATATCACATCAATATGCGAGTTTTTGCATTTGGTAGAGGACATTTGTACATTTGATATTAGTAACTAAATATATAGATATATCACAAAATATAATACATATTTATGTTTTTTTCTTGATT